>JAPYZL010129189.1:0-48851 GCA_030522825.1 Platygaster orseoliae
CAACCTAACCTCTATTTTCCCCTCAACTTTTCCTTTTTTTTTTTAATTCAGTACAATATAAACAAGAAATAATGGTTCATACTTTGTTGTTAATACACAGGTGAGTAATCTTACCTTTTTTTTTCATCGTTAGTCACTTTCTAAACATCAAAATCAGTCTTACCTGTCACTTATTATATTTGTACTTTTTAACAAATAAATAATTTAAAAAACCATCCTCCGCAGACGGATTCGAATTTAAAATTAAAAAATACGTATTTTAGAAAAAAAAATTTTTCTTTTTCGCCATTTTTTGCAAAAATTACTGTTCTAGACATTTACCAAATCCAATATTTATTTTTTGAATTTTGAATTTAAAAGCCTTGTTACAAAAATTAAAAAAATTGTTCAAGTTTGAAATTTACAAAATAAATGTAAATCAAAATAAAAAAAAATAAAATCACCTTAATTTTACTTTTTTTTTCTGACTGATTTTTCTGAACGAATCTGATTTTTTATGTTTCCAATTCGAAAGATATTTTGATTTTGAATTTTGTAAAAAGTGGCGAAAGACTTTTCGACTCAAAAAATATTAAAACAAATTAACGTGAATTGTAGTTTGATTTTTTATTCCTACTTGCCAAGGGAATAAATTTATCGTTAGAATTTAAAACTTTTCTTTTTTTTTCGATTTCAAGTTTTGTGAAAAAATTTTTGACTCGAAACTCAAAAAAGAATATAAAATTCATTTTAGTTGGGCGATTTTTGTACATTCTGTATATATTTGGATCTGACACTCAACTATTTATTTGTCAATTTATTTTTCAATTTGCAAGATTTCCAAAATAATTTTTTTCATTGTAAATCATTAAAAAAAAAAAATTATTTTCTTGGTTTCAGTGACTTTTTTATAGTTAACTGTAATGAACAAATGCTTCATTTTCTATAGTTGTGATCTCAGATTCAAAATCACTGAAATGCAAAAAAAAATCCAATATTTATTTTTTGAATTTTGAATTTAGAAGCGCTTTACTACTTTTTAGAAAAATGATAATAGTTATTCATGATTATGTTTGTTTCTCGATCCTTTTGGAGCAAATAAAAGAAATCCTTTTCATCTTTGAATGTCCAAGCTTTTGACTCTTTATTGAGCCCTTTTCAGGGAAAAAAATTCATAAAGACGCATTCTTCTCGTTATTATGAAAGTCAACTGAGGTCAGTAATTTTTCCATGATAAAACTTCAGCAATAACAATTATGTCCTGAGACATTGTCAATTTCCACTGCACCTCTTACATAACGTCAAATTAGGAACTGTAATAGTAGATATAGTTATAGATAGAGATAGATAATAGTTATTCAAGTTTGAAATTTACATAATAAATGTAAATCTAAATTTTTAAAAATTAATATTCACCTAAATTTTATTTATTTATTTTTTTTTTTTTTTCTGAACGAATCAGATTTATTACATTTGAAATTCGAAAGATATTTTGATTTTGAATTTTGTAAAAAAAGGTGAAAGACTTTTTGACTAAAAAAATATTAAAACAAATTAACTTGAATTTTAGTTTGTTTTTTTATTCCCACTTGTCGAGGGAATAAATTTATCGTTAGAATTTCAAACATTTTTTTTTTTGGTTTCGAGTTCTGTGAAATAATATTTGACTCGAAATTCGAAGAAGGTATATAGAATTTTTTTTTGTTTGGGGATTTTGGTACATTCTGTATACATATATTTAAATTCTAAATACCTATTATTTAACTGTAAAATTATTATTCAATTTGTAAGACTTCCAAAATAATTTTTTTTCTTTGTAAATCATGTTAAATTGATTATTTTTGTGGTTTCAGTCACTTTTTTAAAGTTAGCTATAATAAAAAAAATGCTTAAATTTCTATTGTGATCTCAGATTCAAAATTACTGAAATGCAAAAAAAATCCAATATTTTTTTTTTTTTTTTTTTGAATTGAAAAGCCCTTTACTACTTTTTACAAAAATGAAAAAAGTGATTCAAGTTTAAAATTAACATAACTAATGCAAAAAAAACAAATTGGAATTCACCTTAGTTATCCTTATATTATTCTGACTTGAAAAGTACTTTGCTACTGTTCACAAAACTCAAAACCAAAAAAAATCCAGTTCGAAGTTTCAATGAATCAGATTTTTTACGTTTCGAATTCGAAAGATATTTTGATTTCATGTTCCTGAAGTTCCGAACATTTATGAAGTAAATGTAAACGAAGAAAAAATTATTTTTCATTTCCACCAATGATTAAAATTAAAAATAATGAGAAATGCTGTATAATATTTGTTTAATATCAAAAATTTGGAATTAATTCCATTACTAGGAATGATGGAATAATTTTTTTTATTAAAAAAAATTTTTTTAACGTTTGGAAGTTCAGAGAAATTTGATTTTGAGTTGTGTAAAAAGTGGCGAAGGACTTTTCGATTAAAAAAATATTAAAACAAATTAACGTAAATTTCAGTTTGTTTTTTTATTCCCACTTATCGAGGGAAAAAATTTATTGCTCAAATTTCAAACTTAATTTTTTTTCTGATTTTGAGTTTTGTGAAAAGATTTTTGACTCAGAATTCGAAAAAAAATATAAAATTTATTTTAGTTCGGCGATTTTGGTACATTCTGTTCATATTTGGAGATAAATCTTAACTATTTAGTTGCGAAATTATTATTCAATGTGCAAAACTTCCAAAATCATTTTTTTTCTTTGTAAATCATGTTACAGAAAATTATTTTCATGGTTTCAGTCTTTTTTTTTATAGTTAACTGTAATGAAAAAATGCTCAAATTTACATAGTTGTGATCTCAGATTCATATTTATATTTTTAACTCCAAATTTTTATGTTTACATGGTGAACCAAGAAGAAATCAAATACTTATTGAATTTTGATTCGAAAAGCCCTTTACTACTTTTTACGAAACTCAAATGCAAAAAAATTATTAAAGTTTGAAATTTAAATAACTTTTCTGATTCAAAAAGTCCTTTGCCACTTTTCATGAAAGTCGAAATCAAAAAAGATATTCAAGTTATTACCCAAACACTCGAAATTCAAAAATAAACATTAGATTTCTTTTTAATTCAAGGATGTTGGTAGACCTTTAATATATTTAGATGTAAAACTCAATGAGTTATTTTTTAATTATTATTAAATGTGCAAGACTTGTAAAATATTTGTTTTTTTTTTTCATAAAGCATGTCAAAAAAATTGAATTTTTCTTTAACACAAAAAATTTGTATTTTTCAGATATTGGATGAAAACAGCCACCTTATTCAATCAATACAAGACTTCCAAAGTAAAGGAAAAGGACATGATTGTATTCAGTAAGTTTCGAACAGAAAAAATTTTACATACGATGCTTTTTTTATAATTTTTCCTCCAGATACTGTAATTTTAAATTACTCATCATGAAACATATAAATGTTTTCCATATTTTGTATTCCTAATTATGAGTTCTTCATTGCATTTTATTTGATTATTTTAATTTTTGGAATGTTTTTAATATAATGTATTCTTATTTTTCAGATATCAGCAAACGTTGCACAAAAATTTGGTATTCTTAGCCCAAATCGCTGACGCAAACCAAAATATCAATGTTCTGCTACCGGTAAAGTCAATTAAAAAAAAAAAAAAAAAAAAAAAATACACTGTCCATTACTCAATTTTTATTAAAACATATTTTGCAGCCACCACAAATAATGCCTAACAACCCGCAACATTGTGTTGTAACCCCCATAGTTCCAACCGGTGGACCACCTAGTATCGGACCTACAAATCCTGGAAACGAAATGCCTCCGAATGCTCAACAGTTGATGCCCATGCCAGGTTTTAACCAAGGCCAGCCAATGGGCCAAGCTGGATATCGAAACGCCCCAATGCCCAACCAAGGAGCACCCGTCAACCGTAAGTTTTATTTTTTTTCCAAACTGCCAGAGTTTTTAAACTTCAGTAAAGTAATTGAATGGCTGAAAACAAAACTTGAATGGACAAAATTGAAAAAAATGTTTCAATTTTTTTGTTGATTTTGCATTGCATTATGTATCTTTTTCTTTTGTATACGTATAAAATATGTTTATCACTATTATAAAGTTATTTTATAAGTGAGCTAAAAAGTCTGTCGAACATTGTTAATAAATAAATAAATAAATATCGCACTTATCTTGTCATGGAATCATGTTTTGTCATCAGGTCCAGCAGCTGGCCAAGGGCCCCAGCATTACCGACCAGCGCCTCAAGGTTACCCTCAACAATCAGCCCAACAAGGCTACCATTACCCGAATCAAAACCCTGCAGGAAATTATCAGGGTCCCCAAAACGCGAACTACACTCCAGGACAAGGCAACCAGTACGGCCCACCTCCAAACGCTTCCCAGCAGCAAGGTTATTCAGGCTCGAACCAGCCAAATTACGGCCCACCTACGAACGTCAACAGCTACGGGCCCCAAGCCGGAGGTTACCCTCCACCAAGTGCGAATCAGCCACCGGGTGCTTACGGTCCGCCACCGCCGAATCAGCAGGCCTACCCACCGACTAGCGCGCCTCAGCAAAATTTTCCACAGCAAGGTGCTCAGCAGGGGGGCCAGCAACCTGGGCCAGGACAGTATGGCGCGCCCAATTCTCAGCCCAACTATCAGCAACCGTCGCAGCAACCTCAGCAGAACGCGTATAATGCGACGCAGTCGGCGAATTACCAGAATCCTCCACAGGTGAGTTGATTGTTGCGGTGAAAGTTGGTTTTTTAGTTTTTTATTAAAAATTACATATACAGGGTGTCCAGATTCCGGGAAATCATGGAATTCTACTTGATTTTTTCGAAACTTCCGGGGATTTTTCCTGGCTTCATTAATGTGTATTAAGAACTTAAAATTTACATGTGAAAAGTAGATGGAAAATTGTTCGGCACATACAAAATGGCTGAAAAAAGGTTGCAAGTTACCATTACAGTGTTTTCTATCATCAAATAAAATTTTGTTACATCAAATTTTAGAAATCTAAGTAGTGATCCACAAAAGAACTATAAAATCGTACAAAATGTGATAAGTGTAAAAAAATGCAAAATAATAAAAACGTATTTAAAAAGTGGAAGATTAGACAGAATTTTATGAATGTTGGTAAATATGTAAATAAGTATAAATACCAGATATCTTTGAAACGCTTTAATCAGTTTCATAAAATTTTGAATATAAAAGTATTGAATTCTAGAAGTCTATACAGTAATTTATTTAAATACCAGAAAGTTCTCTAAATTGATTTATAAACAGTTTTTTCAAAAATCCTGTGATATATATAAAATATAATTTACTTTGAATTCGAGAGTATCAAATTCCAGAAATAGAAAAACGAAAAAAATTTGATAAATACGAAAAAGTACGAAACATACTAGAAATTTATTAACACTCAAAATCCATGTTGATAAAGCTTCATTGGCAATCCGTAAATTACTAAAAATTTATATAACTTGAAATCCTAAAGTATCTGATTTTAAAAATCTATATAGAAATCGACGAAAATCCTTTGAATCGTATAAATACTGAAATAATACTTCAAATACTGAAAGTAATAGAAATCTATAAAATTTTTTATATGAAAGCATTAAATTCTAGAAATCTTTATGGTAATTCATTATAATGCCAGGAAGTTCTCCAAATTAATTTATAAACTGTTTTCTTTTTTAAATCCTTTCATATATATAAAATATAATTTACTTTGAATTCGAGAGTATCGAATTCCAGAAATTTAAACAGCGATCCACAGAAAAAAAAAGTTTTATAAATACGAAAAAGTACGAAAAATATTAGAAATTTATAAACACCCATAACCTATGTTGATAAAGCTTTCTTCAAAATCTACAAATTACTAAAAATCTATACAGAAATCCACGAAAATACCAGAAAATCCTTTGAATCGTATAATTATTGAAATAATAGAAAAAATACTAAAAGTAATAGAAATCTGTAAAAAAATTTATATGAAAGTATTGAATTCTAGATATCTGTATAGTAATTCATTATAATACCAGAAAGTTCTCCAAATTGACTTATAAACTGTTTTTTGAAAAATCCTTTCATATAAATAAAATATGTATAATTTACTTTGAATTCGAGAGTATCAAATTCCAGAAATCTAAATAGTGATCCACAGATGAACAAAAAAATTTGATAAATACGAAAAAATACGAAAAATACCAGAAATTTACAAACACTCAAAATCCATATTGGTAAAGCTTTCTTAAAAATCCATAAATTACAGAAAATCTAGATAACTTGAAATCCTAGAGCATCTTATTATAAAAATCTATACAAAGATCCACGAAAATTTCGGAAAATCCTTTGAATCGTATAAATATTGAAATAATACAAAAAATACTGGAAGTGCTAAAAATCTATGAAACTTGAAAGTTAGGAGCATCAAATTCTGAAAATTTACATTGCTAGAAAGTTAGAAAAATCCTACAAATTGCTACAAAGATTTATAAATGCTGAAAAATAATAATAGATAATAATAATAATAATAATAATAATATAATAATAATAATAATAATAATATAATAATAATAATAATAATAATAATAATAATAATAATAATAACAATAATAATAATGATGATAATGATAATAATAATGATAATGATAATGATAATAATAATAATAATGATAATGATAATGATGATAATGATAATGATAATGATGATAATGATAATGATAATAATAATAATAATAATGATAATGATAATGATAATGATAATAATAGACATCTATGAAATAATGAAATTCGATGTAGAAATTATTTTCTGAAAAATCTTTAAAAACATCAGAAATCCGGTAAACTTTAGCTTCAAGAACATAAAATTCTAGAAATCTTTACGATTTATAAAAATACTCAAAACACTCAGAATTCATAAAATACTCACAATCTACACAGAGACTATTTCCTTATAAAATTATAAAATTATATAATATAATAATAGACAATCAACGAAATTTAACAAAGTTGTTTAATAAAAAAGTGTCTATAAATAATTACGTTACCATGTGTTTCGTTACAGTTATAGGTTTTTTTTTTCTGTATAGAATATTCAATACAAACAATCTGAGAAAATCACCCTGGAAATCTCCGGAAATTTTGTTTTTTGCAATAACTGGACACCCTGACATAAAAGTTGCTTTTTGCATGATATTATCAGAGAAACCCAAAATATTTATTCAAATAAAAAATATCTAAATAAATATTTTGACAGTTTTTGGCGGAACATAAATATTTCGCCACTTTTAAATTTTTCGTAAATATTTTAAAGTTTTTTATTTTTAATCCCAAATATTTTCAACAATTTTTGACCATGAAAAATATTTACTTATTATACATGTTTGGTTATGAAATATTAGTCATTTTCTTTAATTTGCAGTTTGAAAATTACTAAGAAATTGTTCGACATGGCATGTGACAACATATTAATAATTTGTCTACATTTCTAAATAAATAATAAAAAAAAAATAAAAATGTGTCAAAGAGGACTCAGCAACACATGTGGTCATTTTCTGTAACAACTTTGATTAAGAGCGAAAAATGTAAACAAATGTACAAAAAACATAAAATTTGCTTTCATTTGATCATAAATATTTCCCTGTTTTTTCATGCATTAATAAATAAATATTTTGCATTTTATCGTAAATATTTTTAATTGCCCTGGATATTTTTCTCGTATTATAGACCGAATGATAATGAATTGAAATTCATTCTTGTCCAGGGCTACCCCAACAGCGTACCTCCCCAGAACTATCCCCCTCCTCCCAACTCGAACGCTGTTCAGCAGCAACAGCAACAGCCGCAAGGCCCGCCGCCGCAAGGGCCCCAACAAGGCCCGCAGCAACCGCCAGGGCCCAACTACTCGAACCAGCCGAGTCCTGGGCCCGGTGGGGGGCCTTACGGGCCGACCTCGACCTCGCCCTCGTTCAGTGCAGCGGCCGTCAGTTCCTCGGACACTTATGCTCAGAGCAGCCAGCCTTTGTCGTGCACTCCATCCGCGTCCACGCAAACAAGCTTTAGCAATCCTGCCCCCACGTCCCAGCCCAACTACACGCCTTCGCCGCCGGTGCCCTCTGGGTACCCGGTTCACCCCCCGGTGCCTCATCAAGGGGCCCACCCCCCGCCTCATCAGAATCCGCATCAACCGAGTCACCCCCCGCCGCCGTCGCATCAACCGCCGCCTCAGCAACAGGGTCAAGGCCAACCACAACAGCAGCAACCTGCTCCAAGTCCTGGAGGCGGAGGATTCCAGCCTAACGCAGGGCCTCCACAGGTAAATGGAAGATCAGTGAAATTGAGTATGAAGGGTTTTTTTGGAGTTTTTCAGTGCATTAGGGGGCTTTCATTGATGATGTCATGATTTTGGAGAAGTTTTTTAATCCCCACCCTATATCTCGTTGTCACAAAGTGTCACGTCACGAAAAAGTTTGTTTTCTCATGCTTCTAGAATTTTAAGGCATTACCTCCATGAATGAATGTAGCTGCAATGGAGATTAGTTGCAGCTAGTTTCAGATCAAGGCATTATTTTCAGTAGTGGCAACATTGCATTGTGCATTACACATGGCAGCATATTCACATGAGTCATGCACTTATATGTGTGTTTGTGTGTGCTAATATGTGCATGGGCAGACTACACTGTTGCCAAGTTTCTTGATTCAATGCAGAGATTCAATGCAGAAAGTGTCAATCAGTTGCATTTTTATTTTTTTTTCTCGAAAACGGTATTGTAAAAGTTGATTCTGATTGAAGTGTTTTACAAAGTTAGTTATTATGTGCAAATGATAGAATTTTTATTGAAATCCTAAATGCAGTATTGTTGAAAATGTGCAATAACTGGTTTCACACATAATACTACATGTAGATTTTGGTAGTTTTTTATTAAAAAACGGTATTGTAAAGCAAGTTGTAATTTTGCCAGTGTAATCAGGACGCTACTATCTTTCAATAAAATTTTTTTTCATGAAAATTTAAAAAAGGATTGCAAGTATAGAGGTAAAACCTTTAAATTGAAACGATCAACAAAGTGAGTTGTTTACCTCTTGCGGAGCGACGAAAATATTTTAGGTTGTGTTGGGCAATGTGTAAAACGCCTGCGCAGGTCACGCGTTTACTTTCTTGCCTTTTTTTTCCAAGTGGAAAATCTACTTGTTTGAAAATAAATTTGAACATAAACTGAATTTACGATTATATTCAAATTTTAAGCCATGCCTTAATTTTTGTGTATCTTTAAATAAGATTGACTTTTTAGAGTGTTTTCTTGTCTTGAAAGGAAATCATTTTTGATTCGAGACATACCCTTTTGATTTACGACCTGGTTGCTTGAAATTAAATTCGAACATATATGAAATTCAAGATACTATTCGAACTTAAAGTCGTGCCTTAATTTTTTTGTATCTTAAAATAAGATTGACTTTTTAGAGTGTTTTCTTGTATTGTAAGGATATCATTTTGGATTCAAGACATATCCTTTTGATTTAAGGCATGTTTACTTGAAAATAGATTCGAACATGGAATAATTTCAAGATAGCATTCGAACTTCAAGTCATGTCTTAATTTTGTTGCATCTTAAAATAAGACTGACTTATAAGACTGTGTTTTGAGAACATCATTTTTGATTCAAGACAATCTCGATTTAAAATCTACTTGCTTGAAAATAAATTCAAATATGGACTTAATTCAAGATACTATTTTAACTTCAAGTCACGCTTTAATTTTTTTGTATCTTGAAATAAGATTAACTTTTTAGAGTGTGTTCTTGTGTTGTACGGAAATCATTTTTGATTCAAAACCTGCTTGCTTGAAAATAAATTTAAGCATAGACTTAATTGAAGATTATATTCCAATTTTAAGTAATGTCTTAATTTTTTCGAATCTTAAAATAAGACTGATTTATTAGACTGTGTGTTTGGAGGACAACATTTTTGATTCGAGACATAACTTGATTTAAAATCTACTTGCTTGAAAGTAAATCCGAACATGGAATAATTTCAAGATACTATTTGAACTTCAAGTCGTGTCTTAATTTTGTTGCATCTTAAAATAAGACTGACTTATTAGACTGTGTGTTTTGGGGACATTTTTTATTTAAGACAATCTTGATTTAAAATCTACTTACTTGAAAATAAGTTCGAACATGGATTGAATTCAAGATACTATTTGAACTTTAAGTCATGCCTTAATTTTTGTATCTTAAAATAAGATGAATTTTTTAGAGTGTGTTCTTGTGTTGTAAGGAAATCATTTTTGATTCAAAACCTGCTTGATTGAAAATAAATTCAAACATAGGCTTGATTGAAAATTCTATTTCAATTTAAAGTAATGCCTTAATTTTTTTGCATCTTAAAATAAGACGGATTTATTAGACTGTGTGTTTTGAGGACATCATTTTTGATTCAAGACAATCTTAATTTAAAATCTACTTGTTTGAACGTAAACTCAAACATGGATTTAATTCAAAATACTATTCGAGCTTTAAGTCATGCCTTTATTTTTTCGTATCTTAAAATAAGATTGACTTTTTATAATGTTTCCTTCTATTGTAAGAAACTCATTTTGAATTCAAGACATATCCTTTTGATTAAAAATCTGCTTACTTAAAAATAAATTTGAATATAGGCTAAACTCAAGATACTATTCCAACTTCAATTCGTGCCTTAATTTCCTAGCATCTTAAAATAAGATTGACATTTCAGAGTAAAATTATCATCACTATTCAACAAGTATAAAATAATACCAACCATTTTTCACTTAAACATTAAGTGGAAACAGAAAACCAACTTATTTATCATTTTCGTTCATTTCTCCAACGTTTGAAACTTCAAACACATTATTATCTCTAGCTAAAAACAGAAATCAAACCTGAATGCTCTTATCTTAACCAGTGCGGGCGTTTTACACATTGCCCAACACAATATGAAATTTTTGCGTTGCTCTGTACATGAGGTGAAAAACTCACTGGCGATGGTTGAGGTATAAAAACCTTCATTTTCATTTCTAAAAATGCATTGATACAATTTTTTTGTATAAAAAATTTCGGAAGCAGTTTATTATCCAAAAAAGTACAATTAAATCTCGTATCGTTACTACAGGCACAAGCTCAAGGACCGCCTCAGACCCAAACAGGCTATCCACCGCAATCGCATCCAAACTACTACAGCCATCCCCCTTACCCCCCTCAGAACTATGCACCCCCGCCAGCGGGCGCTCAAGGCTATCCCCAAGGTTATCCAAGGCCTCCGACAAGTCACATGCCGCCGCCGCCAAGTGGGCCTCAAGGGCCCCCGCCGCCAAGCCAATACGCCGGTTACGGGTACCAGCCTTCCCAGTAATTTTTTAATTTTTTTTATTTGACGACCTTGGAGAATTTACATATACTACTTCACTGTTGTTTGAAATGGCGGGTTGTTAATACTCGATATAATGATTTCAAATATGTCTACTGTCTGGGAGATTATCAATGTATTGTCTTGTAGATTATTTATCGAGATTCGAGATGAAAGTTCACGTTTTTAAAATATGAAGTTCAGTGGTTTCAGGATCTTTATTAATTGATTTTGGGACAGTGTAATTTTTTTGTGGAAATTTGCCATTTTACATGATGTATTGATCGAAATCGAAGCATACACTGGGTCATTCTTATTTGGATGTGAAAGTTTTTTGGCATTGGGATACTTTTTTTTTAGGTTTATGGGGATTATCAATGTAGTTTTTGTCTTTTCAAAATTCAAGACGGAAGTTGATATTTACAAAAACTTGAAGATTTTGTTTGACAAATGTTTCCAGGATTTTGATTTATTTTTTGAAGGTACTAGTTATGGTGTTTTGGTAAAACAATGAGAAGTAGAAATATACGTTCGTTTTTTTAAAAGAACGAATTCAAAGAACTTCTTGAAAGGCTATTTTAAAAAGAATGACCTACAACGATTTGAAGTAAAGTGTTCGAAAGAAAAATGTTAACGAAACAAAAAATCTTGGTTAGAATAAATTTTGTAGATCATAACTTCGAAGTGGCAACTTTAATAAGGCGAAAAATTACAAAAGTACCGAATTTCGATTTTTTCTTCTGGTTTGTACTTAAAAACTTCGTCTTTTCCAAAATCTGTAGTTGCCTCTTGCGTAAAAATGTATACTTATTTTAGAAGGTAAAATTATGAAGAGAATATTGTAAACTGAGGGTTACAAAATGAGGAAACTGAAATTAGGATTTTTTTTAGAAATTAAAAAAAAACGTATAATATAACATTGGAAGTTTCTAGGTTTAGTTCTTTTGGAGTTTATCAAGCTTTAGATTCAAATTTGAATCTTTATCTCATTAATAAAATTTATAAAAATTATTTTAAGAAATGAAAATTCTTTGAAGAATGGCCCTTTTGCTTGATCAGTCCTTTAGAATCGACTTTGAATTAATAATTAGGGTGTTTACACTTCTGATTTTGTACGTTTCTAGTTTTTATAAAACCCTGTAAGACGTAACGAATTTCTTAGTTGTAAGAACAAAAAATTTAGCGATGACATTTTTACAAGTGTCATTTGAATAATTTTATGATTGGAGGCTGAACTTTTGAATCTTCCGAGCCAACATACAAAATCTAACCATTGATCAAAATGATAAAAACATTGGAAGACAAATACACGAAAACTAAAAACTGGAAAATTTATATCGTAATGAACAAAAAATACCGGTGTAAATTAGTAAAATACAATTTTTTTCAGTTTTTCATACACAGATTAATTGTTTTCAGACGTTTTCGTTATTTTTCTTTTATTTCTAGTAAAGTACACTAATAATAAAATTCTGACTTTTTGAAGTATTAAATAATAATTTGGGATAATATTATTACACAGTTGAAACAACTGAAAAAATTTTGGAAAAATGGATTTTGAAAGAATGTTGGCTCAGATTCACTAAAATTTATAAAATAGAGTAATTCAAACAAATAATATTTTTATGGTTAAGTTGTCATTTTTCAATCAACGAAAATAAGTTAATGTAATTACATATAATAGTTCCTAAATTAGTGATAGTTTTATACGTGATCGAGGGAAAAAAGTCCAATCATTTTTTCATGCAAAATCTGTTTGAGATGAGTTTTATAAAACAGACTGCGTTATCTCTCTTTTCTAATTGCTTAAAAAGTCGTTTGCGCTCATGACAAATTTATTTTTAAACGTGTTGTTTACGTAATTTCAACCGCAGTTTTGCAAGATGGCTGAACATTGGAAAAATGTTTTCTGTGAGTGATTTATTATACATTTGTTCAGATATCCGATGTATCAAATTTGTAGTACATTGATTTTTTTTACATGTAAGAAATTAATAAATATGTATTGCATAAATATGTGACTTTTTTTCAACCCATTTTTTTATTGTTATTTTCTTTAATTTGAGAGAATCATTTTTTACATATTTTTGAAAAATTCAAAAACAAATTAATTGTGTGAATTATGTTAATATATTTCTTTTCGTTTGTTTTATTTGAATTTATTTTATATAATTAATTCTTTATTGCAAAAATTAAGGGAGGGATTAGATTTCTTAGAGTTTTGAATTTCCCGGGGTTGAAAATTTTAAAGATGGCGGCCTTATTCCAGCTGTTCGAACTTCTGCTTATATTGACGTTTCTCGTGGAATAGCTTACAAAACATTCGGTGAAATGTTGTCTTTCGTCGACAAAAAAAAGGAGCAAAACGAGTTTTTCGCAAAATACAATTCGGTGACTAACAAGTTAAAAAAGTAAGCTGTAAAATAGTCTAGTTTTTTTAAGGACGTTTTTATTCGATTTGTGATTTTCAGGCGATTTCTCAGGAAACCGAACGTTTCGGAAATCACGGAACAGTTTTGTGAGACTAATTTTATTTTCATTAATGATTTTTTTTTGTGAATTAGTAAATGAAAAGAAAAAAGATTTTGCTTTCTAAATAAATAAAATTATTAATTGATAAAGGATTAATTTTTTGAGAATTAATTTTCAGAGCTTTTTTTATTTCGAATAGTAGTTATTTATTTTTTTATTTATAATGCCAATAAATCGAAATGAAATGAATTTATTTTTGTCTTTCAATTTGTGAAATAAATAGGAAACTTGAAAAAAAATGTATTAATTATTACGCTTTTTTGATTTTATAATATATTGAGAAACGAATTCTTTTTTAATTTTAAAATCCGTTGAATTGATAAGAATTGGTGTCTTAATTTTACCTAAATATTCTGAGATTCTAATAGGTATTTATTTTTTTATTAACAATGCCAGCAAATTGAAAGAAAATGAAGATATTTTTGTCTTTGAATTTGTAAAATTAGTAAGAAATTTAAAAAGTTGTATTAATTATTACGCTTTTTTGATTTCATAATATATTGAAGAACAAATTCTTTTTGCGATTTTAAAATCCTTTGAATTGATAACAATTAGTGTCTTAATTTTACATAAAGATTATAAAAATTTAGTAGTTATTATTATTTTTTTTTTTACTAACAATGCCAACAAATTAAAAAGAAATGAAGATATTTTTGCTTTTGAATTTGTAATACAAGTACGAAATTTGAAAAAATTGTTTAATTATTATGCTTTTTCGGTTTCATAACATATTGAATAACAAAATTTTTTTTACAATTTTTAAATACTTTGAATAAGTAAAAATTTGTGACTCAAATTTACATTAATATTCTGAGAATTTATTATGTTAGCCTTATTATTGTTTAAATAATTAAATTTTTTTTTCTTTGGATCTATATATTTCAAACATTAAATTATTTATTATAATCTCCATTTTAAATTTTCATTTGAATAATGTAAATTCATTCAAAAGTTATCTAAAATTGTAATTATTGTTTTATCGATTCTGGTAATAGGCAGTCTTGCAGAAGAGTGCGAAAAAGAGGAAAATCACCAATACGCAGCGTTATGTTGGATAAATGCCGCAAAATGCCAAAGTTTATTGGACAACAAATCTGTGGAAATTCATTTCCTTACCAAAGCAGGGAGAAAATTTTTAGAAATTGAAAGGAAAAGTATCAATATCGGTTGTCCTTCAGTAGGACAAGAAAATGCACAGGTTCCCATTTTTTTAATGCTTTCAAGAAATATTAAAAAAAAAAAATTGAAGTTGGTTCACGACCCAAAATTGTAGTGAATTTTTATAAAAATTTTTTACAGATAAAAATTTGATGTAATAAGAAGTTCTGATTCTAAAATTATATAAGGGCCAATTTTCCTTTTCAATCTCAAAAACAGAAAAGTTACCTAAATTATTTATTTATGGAAGTTTCTAAATAGTTTGATTTTTCGTGTTAAGTAAAAGTATGAAATTGTAGTAACTGATTAATAATTAAATTCTTATTGAATTTTTAATATCTTGTTAAAGTGAAGTTATTATTAACTATCTTATTAATCTTATAATCTCTAATTATATTAAATATTATAATGAATAAATATATTATTATATATAATAATATTTAATAAATGTTCAATTATATTAAATATCTTATTCATAACTTAATAGAATCTTTATTAAATTCCTATAAAAAACTCTTAAGTACAATTCAATTATAATTACATTGATAAAAATTTTGTTAAAATAAATTATAAAAAATTACTCTCGAAGGAAAATTGGAAAGTCAAAAAATATTCATTTTGAAATTCTTTAAACTGTTAAATTCTTGTGCAGTTGATTCAACCTCTTTTGAATTCAGACTCTAATCAATAACAATTTTTAATGTAACAATAATTAGATTGCAGTGAACCTCTTCGACCATGCAATAGAATTATGCCAGACTGACAACAAATTGAAGTTTATTGGGTCAGGATTGGCTATTGAGCTTTCAAATTCTTTGGGCCCTACTGCATCAAGTGTTCAATTGTTGAAAAAAGCAAATGAATCACAAACGTTTATACCAGCTGTCGAAAAATTGGTTTCATCTCTTATTTTTCAAGGTAAAATATAAAGATATAAAAATATCTAATTTTTTTTTTTATATAGGATTTTCGTAGAAATGAAAACTTGTAAAAATTTAAGAGTTCTTAACAATGAACGATTATAGAATTAAAGAATTTATGATTTTAACATTTTTGCAGTTTGTGAAAAAAAATTTGAAATAATTGTTTTAGCAAAAGTATACTATTTATACACCTATGCGTTTTTATTGCAGGTGACTTTGTTTCTGCTTTACAAACTTTGAGCGAAATGGTAGAAGTTTTGGAAAAAAAATCAGGCTCGAGGAGTGTAGGCTATTACAGAGATATTTTACGAAGGTTTTTATCATGAAAGTTTTTTATATAACAGTCCCAACACTTTGAATTTTTCATACACTCGAATTTGAAAATATTCAAATTCACATAATAAATTTACATCACTTACCTCTTGAGTTTGAAAATAATAATAAAAATAACATTTATACCTACACAAAACTGGAATCCTTTATGATTTTGAAGTCAATGATTTCAACAGAGAATTTTTAAATTTTTTCCGTGATTGCATAAATTATATTAGTAATATGACAAAATTCATTTAAAAACAGTAGGAATCGAATTTTTGTCTGGAACCCAAAAAAAATCCAGAATCTTAATCTGGATTTCTTAAATTTCAATAATTTTTGACCAAAAAATTTTTTGATGAAAGGCCCCACAGACTCCATGCAAAACATGACATTCAAAAATCAAAATAATCTTTTCCAGGTGTGAAATAAATAGAGTTCTATTAATTTTGATACTTCAGTTGACACCGCAGAAACTAACACCATCTAATGGCCAAGTTTTGGAAAAATATGCATGGGCTGAGGACGAATCATCAAAAGAAGGCAATTATTATTATTTACATCGATGACTAAATTTTTTCTATTATTTTAGTAAGGGAAAGTTTTTACATATACTCAATTTTTAAAAAATTGCACTGATTGAGGTTCTTACGAATAAATCTTACAAAAATATCAAATTCTTTTAAAACGCAGAAGTTATTTAAATCTACCGTTTTTATCTTTTATTACCCTCAGAATCAAAAGTTCTGAATACTGATGAAGAGATACTTGTTCAATCATTGGTCCTCGCATGTCAATCTAAGGATCATGGAGCTCTTTTAGAAATGGAAGACGATTTAGGGTCTTTTTTGGACTGTAAACAGAGAGATTTGTTACGAATCCTTGTAAAAATGTATGGAAAAGTTTAAATAAATAAACTTTCCTCTATTTTTGCATTTAAGTTCATTTACTAGTACTGTATTTATGTCCTAATCAAATATATTCTTTTAACGGAATTGCATATGATTACGATTAAACTTTTTTCTAAAATTCTAATCCAAAGTTTGACAGAGTAAAAACTGTTCTGAAATTTGCAATCTCAAAAAAAAACCTTAACAAATTATGGAAATAACTAGGGAACAAGCGTTAAGGAGTGCACACAAAGCGATAGAGTAGGCACCAAGCGGCAATCACTGCAAATGGAAAAGTATTAATTTTTTAATTGATTATTTTGGAAGAATTATTATCAATCGCACCTAAAAGATCAAAAATAAGTGTTAATTTTTATTAGAGACCCTGAAGAGAGACTGGCCATTGGGCTGGAAAATGGCCGCCAGTGAGAACGAGACAGAGAAAGAGTGAGAGAGTGTTCATAAGAAAATGAGGAAAATAAGGATATGGACTTCATTTTTAATTAATTTAATTTACATGGAATTCAATAAAATAAATAGTAAATAGTTAATGAATAATAATATAGATAAAATAATCAAATTTTATTCACATATAAGTCTAAAAATTATAATAATGCATTTCTTCATGTATTATTTTCCATAGTAGCTCAAATTGAGTAAAAACAATATTATTTTTCAATGTTACCTGTACATAATGCTTAACTGAAGTTTTAACATTTGAATTATCGCGCTAAAAGTAAGGGCTCCGATTGGAGCCGCCATTTTCCAGCCCCGATTGAAGTCCACTAAAGAGATATACTTCATAATGGCTGTCTATAATTTTTATGAATAGGACTTTTAAAACATGAACGCACATCGTTTGCAAACGTTCATGTCCATGGACATATGGAAAGTAGAAATTTCGCTTTTAAAGTGAAATATAACTAATAATAATTATTAATCGTTTTTAAGTGCGTTTGGTTACGTAGTTTGTTACTAAGGTAAGTTTTCACAAGAATAAATAATCTAAAAATCACTAAAAATTATGAAAAACAGTAATAACTCCTACCCTACCAACAGATCCAAATCGAGTGCTCTTAAAAATGTAATTTCTTTTTAAATACAATTACTTTTTGTTTTTTAGACGCGTTTTATTATGTGCTTGTCATTGAAATCAGTTTCCACAAAAACAATCCATCTAAATGCTATAAAAAACAAAAAATTGTTAAATTTCCTACCCTACCAACAGATCGACATCGGAATGCTCTTAAAAATGAAATGTCTCTCTAAAAAGAATCCTTTCATATTCTAAAGTGCGTTTAAATATCTGCTTTGTCATTGAGACCATCAGTTTTCACATAAACAACCCACCTAAATATTATGAAAAACAAAAAATTGTAAAAACTCCTACCCTACCAATAAATCGGAATCGGAATGCTCTTAAAATTGAAATTTCTCTATAAAAACAAATACTTTTATTTTCTTAGGCGTGTTTAATTATCTGCTTTTTCATTGAAATCAGTTTTCACATAAAAAAAACCGATCAAAATATAAATAACAAAAAATCGTAGAAATTCCTACCCTACCAACCGATGATCGTTACCATGGTTACCAACTGGCGCCACCATGACAGTGACAAGTTGCAAAAATTTTGACACCTGGGTCAAGGTGAGGTCCCTTCTGTTGACAATTTCCCTGTCAACTGTCATCAGTTGTCACCTGTGCCAACGAGCGTAATCCGTTTGTATTTTCGAAAGGAACAATAAAAGGTGAATATTCCTCTTTTAAATAACCACTGGAAAAGAAAATAATTCATTCTTGTCGCGATTGTTCATTGATTGACATTGTCGGTGCTCAATGCGCCTGTAAAATTTTACCTGGGACCTCATTTGCGTACTCGACGACGAGCGTTTTCCAAAGTGACAGTTAATTAAAATCACCAAGTATTAACAATTATTGATTTTGTTCATGTATTGAAAGTTTCTGTTTTTGTTTAGGTTTAGCAAAGCCTCGAGAAATTGTTATTTGAGTCACTTGATTTTTGCCACCATTTTCATTTTAGTCGATAATTCCAAAGTTGCAAAAAGAGATTTTCTGGGGATTTGGAATTTCACGTTTTGATTGAATTTTCGAAGTGTTTTAATGTTGAATTGTTTTTAGAGCGATAACATTACGTTTTTAAGATTTTGAATTTTTTTCAGGATCTTGGATGGGAGTGAATAAGGAAGAGGGCAAAATGGCTTTAAACACGAGTGAGTTTTCTATTTTTTGTAATGTCTGATTTTTTGTTGTTTAGATTTATGCATATGTATATAGTCATATTTCTACTTGCGAACCTTGATTATTTTTTGGTATTTTTTTTTAATTAATATGATTAATGATTAATGAAACAATAAATTATTTATTGATTTATGATTATCTAGAGTAAAAAAATTAGGATGTATTGCGAGTTTTTAATTGGACAAATTGTCAATAAATAATGTTTGTTGATGAGTCGACGGTGAAAAGAATAAAAAATTTATTAATATACCCTCTTAGATTTCATTTCTTATACAGAAATTAATAAAAAACTTGGATTGTTTATTTTTGTTACTGTAAAATTTATTTTTTGAAATCTTTGGATTTACTAGAGCAATGTATATATTTTATTCACTTAATTTAATTTATAGTGTATTATTTTATTTTATATTAATTTTATTTATATTTAATTTATTTAATTAAATTAAGTTAAATTAAATTTAAATTTATTTATTTTATTTTATTTAATTTATATTTATATTAATTTAATCTGGTCATTTATTGTGGTATAAATAAATTTTATACTTTCAGATGTTTCGAGTTATGAAAATTCATTTTTCTTGAAAATCACAATTCACAAAATACCATTCACTTGATTGTGATTGTTCAAAAAAGAAATTCAATAGTAAGGTCATTATATTTTGAACTTTTGATGATTTTTCAATTGTGAATTGTTTTTTTTTTGCAATTATTGCATGTATAAATAATCGACGAAAATGTAAATTTTAAACAGAACCATTGTTTCATGTTTATTGACTATTCAAATTTCAATAGAATAAAAATTAATTTTTTAATAAACTTTATTTGAAAATAATAAGCTTTATTCTTCAAACTGAAATTATTAAAAAATTTCGATTGTTTCTTTTCATTATTTTAGAGTTCATTTTACGAAATCTTTGGATTTACTGGAGCAACATTTATATTTCATTTACCTATTTTAATTTAATAATTTTTAAACCATTATGATCTAAATAAATTTTACATTTTCAGACGTTTCGATTCATGAAGATTAATTTTTTTTGGAAATTACAATTGATGGTCCGGATTCTATAACCGACTTAGCATCATTTGTTTTTCAAGCCGCTAAGTCGGTTATAGAATCCAGGCCCTCAATTCACAAAATAATGTTCACTTAATTGTCATTGTTAAAAATTGAAATTCAATTGTAAATTGTTCAATTTGCAATTATTGCAGGTTTCAATAATTGACGAAAATGCAAATTTTCAATTAAATAGAATCATTGTTTGATGTTTATTGACTACTAAAGTTTCAATAGGATAAAAATATATTGATCAATAAACTTTATTTGAAAATCATGAGCTTTAATTTTTCAAACAAAAACTATTAATAAACTTTGATTGTTTATTTTTTTTACTTAAGAATTTATTTAACAAAATCTTTGGATTTACTCGAGCAATGTTTATATTTTATTAACTTAATTCAATTCAATAATTGTCACTTCATTGTTAATTTAATTCGATACAAATAGATTTTACAGTTTCAGAAGTTTCGAGTCATTAAGATTCATTTTTCTTAAAAATCAGAATTCACAAAATAGCGTTCACTTGATTGTGAAAAATGAAATTCAATCGTAAAGTCATTATATCCTGAAACTTAAATGATTTATTTATTGTGAATTGTTGTTCAATTTGTAATTATTGGATGCATAAGTCATTGACGAAAATGCAATTTTTCAAATAAGCGGAACCATTGTTAAATGTTTATCGATGACTCAATTTTCAATAGAATAAAAATATATTTCTTAATAAGTTTTATTCGAAAATCATGAGCTTTAATTTTTCAAACAGAAACTATTAAAAAACTTTAATTGTTTATTTGTTTTACTTTAGAATGTATTTTACAAAATCTTTGGATTTACTCGAGCAATGGTCATATTTTATTTACTTAATTTAATTTAATGATTAATTCATTGTGATCTAAATAAATTTAACACTTTCAGACGTTTCGAGTCATGAAGATTAATTTTTCTTGAAAATCACGATTCACAAAATAACGTTCACTCGATTGTGAAAAATGAAAATTCAATGGCAAAGTCATTATATTTTGAACTTTGAATGATTTGTTAATTGTAAATTTTGTTAAATTTGTAATTATCGAAGGTAAAAATAATTGACGAAAATGCAAATTTTCAATTAAACAGAATCATTGTTTAATGTTTATCAATGATTCAAGTTTCAGTAGAATATATATGTATAATAACTTCTAAACTTCACTCGAAATAATGAGCTTTAATTTTTAACTGAAATTATTAAAAAACTTGGATTGTTTATTTTTTTTACTTTAGAATTTATTTTACAAAATCTTTGGATTTACTCGAGCAATGTTTATATTTTGTTTACTTGATTTAATTAAATTATTGTTATTTCATTGTGATGTTACTAAATTTTACACTGTCAGACGTTTCGAGTCATGAAGATTCATTTTTCTTGAAAATCACAATTCACAAAATAACGTTCACTTGATTGTGAAAAATGAAAATTTAACAGTAAAGTCATAATATTTTAAACTTTGAATAATTTGTTAATTGTAAATTATTGTTCAATTTGTAATTATCAAAGGTAAAAATAATTGATGAAAATGCAAATTTTCAATTAAACAGAATTATTGTTTAATGTTTATTGACTATTCAAGTTTCAATAGAATAAAAGTTTATTTATTAATAAATTTTATTTGAAAATAATAAGCTTTATTTTTCAAACTGAAATTATTAAAAAACTTCGATTGTTTATTTTCCTCACTTTAGAATTTATTTTATGAAATCTTTGGATTTATTTGAGCAATGTTTACATTTTATTGACTTAATATAATTCAATAAATGTCTTTCCATTGTTCATTCAATTTGATACAATAAATTTTACAGTTTCAGAAGTTTCGAGTCATGAAGATTAATTTTTTTGAAAATCATAATTTTCAAAATAACGTTCACTTGATTGTGAACAAAAAAATTCAAAAGTCAAGTCATTATATCCTGAACTGTGAATGATTTATTAATTCTAATTTGTTGTTCAATTTGTAATTATCAAAGGTTTTGCATGTAAATGCAAATTTACAATTAAACAGAACGATTGTTCAATGTTTTTTGGCGATTAAATTTTTCAAACAGAAATTATTAAAAATCTTCGGTTGTTTATTTTCACTTCTTTATAATTTATTTAACGAAATCTTTGGATCTACTTAAGCAATGTTTATATTTCATCAACTTAATTTAATTCAATAATTGTCATTTCATTGTTAATTAAATTTGATACAAATTAATTTTACAGTTTCAGAAGTTTCGAGTCACTATGATTTGTTTTTATGAAAAATAGGAATTTAAAATTAAAGTCAATATTTTCTAAACCTTGAATGATTTTATCTCAAAACCATTTTGTTACTTTTTACTGCAAAGATTTAACAAAAAATACTCGATTTGTTTAAAAATTGAATTAGGCTCCTAAAAATGGTATCAAACTATATGTTGTACATATATAATATTGAGTAAAATATTAAAAGTAATATATAAAAATATATAATAATAACACAAATGTTTTTCAATTTTGAAATATCAAATGTAAAAATAGTCAACGAAAATTCAATTCTTCTGATTAAACAAAAACTGTGTCAAAAGAATAAAAAAAATTTGATTGTTCATTTTGTTAACCTTATTTTATACAATTGCTTTAACAATGTTCATTGCATTGTAAACTCATTTTGATCAAAACAAATGTTACAGTTTTAGAAGTTTCGAGTCATTATGATTTATTTTCGTGAAAAATTGTAATTCACAAGTTAAGTAAATCTATTGTGAACCTTGAATGATTTCTCATCAAATCATTTTATAACTGTAAATTCCAAGTATTTTATTAAAAATACTCGATTTGACTAGACATTGAATGAGGCTCCTAAAAATGTTTTTAAAGTATATGTTTCACATATTATATGTTGACAAAAATGTTAAATGTAATATATAGAAATTTCTAATATTACAATAAATTGTTGTTCAATTTGTAATTATCGAAGGTAAAATAATCATATGAATTATGGTAAATAGTCACTGAAATTTAAATGATTTCAGCCTTTTATATTAGTTGAAAAAAAATTCATATTGACTCCACGTTCAGAAATTTCCTGAAATTTGTTTCATGAGATAATTCTAGTTCTTATCTTTCTGCACTTAAACTTGTAGAATTCCGTGAATTTCCAGTCTCATTTCGTTTATCGTGTCAACGATGTCAAAAATGTTGATGTTCAGCGTTTTTTCAAGACTGCAAAGAATTCGCTTCATCTTCATAGGGCATACATTTAGTACCTCAAGCCAGCATCACATTTCGAGGGTTTCGTAGAATGCTCTCTAGTACATTTTTGCGTGGAGACTTTTCTTTGTATTTTTTGTAATTATAAAATATTAATTTTTTTTTGTAATAATATTCGAGCTTCGTTGTTTATAATATGACTTATTTTTAAAATTTCTATTTCTATACTCTAATTTCTGAGTTTATTCAAAAAAGAAAACAAAGATCATTTGTACTTGTTTATAATACCAATTAAAATAGTTAAATCACTGAAAATTTTATACTAGTAAGCTATAAACAAAAATTTTATAAATATCATACATTCAAAAAAACAATTCCATAGAATTCTTAAAATATGTTTCAATATTTTCCAAAAAATAATAATAAATATACTTGAAATTCTAACAAGTTAAATTCTGAAAATATGAAGTTATTTATATTTTTATTATAAAATTCCTGGTAACTTTTAAGATTTATTTTCATAGGTTGCTCTACAAATCTCTAGAATTTGATGATGTAGTATTGAAAATTTTATGATTTCGAATATTTAAATTAATTAAAAAAAAAAAAACAGTATATTCTTAACAGATTTCCAGTACTTTTTATCTTTTGTCTGTGTTCATTAAAGTATATACACAATATAAGTGTATTACAATGTCATTTTGAATGAAATTCACTATTATTTTTTATTGAGATGTTTCAAATTTCTGACATTGTCAGAATTAGTAGAAATATATTTTTCAATATTGCCTTCTTATTTAGAAATCATTGAATTGAAAGTCTTAAAGAATCTATAACATTTGGAAAAAAAAAACCTTTTTTAACTGTAAAAAGCAATGGAAAATCTAACGTATGAAATGCTTTACAAATTTTCAGTTCATCGTGAGCATCTCAATAATAAAAAGATTTTAAAACTAATTCTAGGTGGCTAAAAATAAAAAAAGACAATATTTTCTTTTTTTTAGGAGCGTTTCAAAAATGTTTGAAAAGAATATGTTTATTCAACACTCGCGAGAAATATGTGAATTCGTAAAATACGTGAAAAATTACCTGATTGTTGAAAAGTAACGTGGTAGAAAGTTGATGTTTTCTGAATGAGTTGTAGGCAAAGGCTGGGATAAATTATAATTTATACTATTTCATTTAATTATTTATTTGCAAATGTATGTAAATCATGGCAAAAAAAGTCTATTTTATAGTTTACATACAAGACTCAATCATAAATTTCTGTTTAACACAATAAAAAACAATTACAAACTTGAAAAATATATTTCTTCGATGATGTCCTTATATTTTTGCACGGTAGTGTATAATAAATAATAACAATAATAAATTAAGTTCAATTTATTTCAATGATTCTTTCATTAGCTCAGACTATCGAATGATAAAATATTGTGACAACTCTTTTTCCAGATATCTCGACGGCGCTCCGTTTGCTGGAACACATCCAAGAGCAAGTTGACGACTGCGATGATCCCAAATTGCAGCTTCACACTTCCCGCGACTTGAATGCACTAATTTCATTGCTGCAAGATCCCGTCTTTCGCAGCATCGTGACTATACAAGATTCGCTTGTTGAGTTGAACGGGCAATTAGCTCAACATCCCTCGATATTACCGGGTGATTTCGACATCAATTCTTGCGGCCAGCTCGAGCTTTCCGTGCCAAGTACCCCAGTGCAGCCGGTTGGTCAAAGTTTGTACCAAGAGGTTTACCAAGAGAACAGCGAGTTCGATGACCAAAGAGTGCCCATCGCACCTTTAATGCACAGCAGCAGCGAAGATACAAGTGCTCAGGTTTGAATTATGTTTTTAATTTGAGATTATTATGTGTTTGAAGTTTCAAATGTTGGAGAAATGAAGGGAAATGAAAAATAACATGTTTGATTTTGAAGTGAAAATTGGTTGGTAGTATTGTATAGTTGTTGAATAGTGATAATTATTTTACTTTGAAATGTCAATTTTGTTTTAAGATGCAAGGAAATTAGGGTATGATTGAAGTTGGAATAGTATCTTGAGTTTAGTCTGTGTTCGAATTTATTTTTAGGTTAACAGGTCTTCAATCAAAAGGGTATGTCTTGAATACAAAATGATTTCCTTACAAGACAAGGAAATACTGAAATGACAATCTTATTTTAAGATACAAAAAAATTAAGGCATGACTTCCAATAGTGTCTTGAATTTAGTCCATGTTCGAATTTACTTTCAAGCGAGTAGATTTTAAATAAAGATTGTCTTGAATTTTAATGAAAATGATGTTCTCAAAACACAGTGTCTTAATAAGAAAATAGAGAAAATGAATAAGGAAAAATTAACGACACGACTTGAAGTTTGAATAGTATCTTGAATTTAGTCCATGTTCGAATTTATTTTCCAGCAAGCAATTGTTTAATCGAAAGGATATGCCTTGAATCCAAAATGATTTCCTTACAAGACAAGAAAACACTGTAAAAACTCAATCTTTTTTTAAGATACAAAAAAATTAAGGCATGACTTTGAATAGTATCTTGAATTTAGTCCATGTTCGAATTCACTTTTAAGCAAGTAGATCTTAAATCAAGATTGTCTTGAATCAAAAATGATTCCCTAAAAATACACAAAAAACAGTCTAAAAAGTCAGTCTTTTTTAAGATACAAAAAAATTAAGGCATGACTTAAAGTTCGAATAGTATCTTGAATTTAGTCCATGTTCGAATTTATTTTCAAGCAAGTAGATTTTAAATCAAGATTGCCTTAAATAAAAAATGATGTCTTCAAAACACACAGTCTTATAAGTCAGTCTTATTTTAAGATGCAACGAAATTAAGACACGGCTTGAAGTTCGAATGGTATCTCGAATTTAGTCCATGTTCGAATTTATTGTCAAGGAAGGTTTTAAATCAAAAGTGATTACCTTACAACACAAGAACACACTCTAAAAATCCAATCTTATTTTAAGATACAAAAAAATCAAGGCATGACTTCAAATAGTATCGTGAATTTAGTCCATGTTCGAATTTATTTTTAAGCAAGTAGATTTTGAATCAAGATATGTCTTGAATTAAAAATAATTTCCTCAAAACACACAAAAAATAGTCTAAAAATTCAGTCTTACTTTAAGATGCAACGAAATTAAGGCACGACTTGAAGTTCGAATGGTATCTTAAAATTATTCCATGTTCGAATTCATTTGTAAGCAAGCAAGTTTTAAATCAAAAGAATGTACCTTGAGTCCAAAATGATTTTCTTACAACACAAGAACACACTCTAAAAAGTTAATCTTATTTTAAGATGCAAAAATAACTAAGGCATGACTTAAAATTTGAATAGTATCTTGAATTGAGTCTATGTTAGAATTAATTTTCAAACAAGTAGATTTTAAATCAAGATATGTCTTGAATTAAAAATGATATCCTCAAAACACACATTCTAATAAGTCAGTCTTATTTTAAGATGCAACGAAATTAAGACACGACTTAAAGTTTAGATGGTATCTCGAATTTAATCCATGTAAGAATTTATTTTCAAACAAGCAAGTCTTAAATCAAAGGGATATGTCTTGAATTCAAAATTATTTAATTATAATACAAGAAAACCCTCTAAAAAGTCAATCTTATTTTGAGATACAAAAAAATGAAGGCATGACTTGAAGTTCGAATAGTATCTTGAAATTAGTCCATGTTCGAATTTATTTACAAGCGAGTAGATTTAAATTAATATATGTCTTGCATCGAAAATGATGTCCTCAAAACACAGTCTAATAAGTCAATCTTATTTTAAGATACAAAAAAATTGAGGTATGACTTAATAGTTCAAATAGTATCTTGAATTTAGTCCATGTTCGAATGTATTTTCAAGCAAGTAGATTATAAATCAAGATTGTCTTGAATTTTATTGAAAATGATTTTCAAAAAACACAGTCTAATAATTCAGTCTTATTTTGAGATACAAAAAAATTAAGGTATTACTTAAAATTGGAATGTAATCTTAAATTTAGTCCACGTTCGAATTTATTTTCAAGCAAGCAGGTCTTAAATCAAAAGGATATCTCTTGAATTCAAAATAATTTTCTTACAACACAAGAACACACTCTGAAAAGTCAATCATATTTTAAGATAGAAAAAAATTAAGGCATGACTTAAAGTTCAACAAGTATCTTGGATTCAGTCTATGTTCGAATTTATTTTTAAGCAAGTAGATTTAAAAATCAAGATCGTCTTGAATCAAAAATCATGTCCTCAAAACACAAAAAACAAAATACAAGTTTTAATATTATCAAAATTACATTATATAATATTATATATATAATTTATATAAATATTATATAAAATTTTCAAAATCTGTTGTCAAAATAATCATTGTTTCGTTTTTTATCGTGCAATTTTCCAAAATTTTTACTAATATAAATACTTAAGTGAAATCTAATTGTTGCAAAAATTCAATAAGAATCAAGAATTCAAAAGACATTCAAATCAAAGAAAGTGATTGACGTAAAATTCAAAATTCATCAAATAAAACAATTATTATGACACTCCAAACTCAAATTTCATAACTTTTTTCACCCTATCAAAATTGCATCTCGTTCGCAAATTTTCATACCAGAAAAACGTTTGACCCAATTTGTTGTTTTTCATCAAACGTAAATCAGTTTTACCATCAATTTGAGAAAAGGGTTTACATTCAATGATCACAACTTTCAAGGTACTTTTTGAATCAGCGACACTTTAGAATTTAAGATGGAAAACATTCAAGGAGGCAAGTTTCGGAAGTTTACTATGGATGGTAAACAGAAGAATGTTCATCAGTCGTCAATAAAATTCCTTGGAATTTCATTTGCCATGTTCCAGGTCACCAGTCCGAGTCTTGCTTCGGAAGTAATTGGAATGCCGCCGATAACGACTCCGACGTATGCTAAAGAATTCCAGAAAGTCATAGAATCCGCGGCCAAAGGTCGTCAAGTTTGCACTGTTCAGGTTAGAATTTATTCCTTGATTTTCGAGTTTGAAAACTGAAAAAATTAAAATTTCAAAGTTGAAATGTATAGTTCCTCTGATTTGGAACTTTCATCAGTAATTTTTTACTGAAGAAATTTTTTTTTATACAGAAATTTCGCAGCTAACAATTTGAAAAGAGTTTTAAACTAAAGTACAATATTTTAATTGTTTATAAATCGATCTTTTTTTAAATTATATATATTATATTCATAATACTGAAATTTTCTAGTTTGAAGTTTGAAAATTGAAAAAATTCAAATTTCGAATTTGAAATATTTAGTTTATCTGATTTGTAACTTCCATCAGTAATTTGTTACTGAAAATTTTTTATCTACATTATTGAAAAATTCAACAAATTGTATAAGCTTTCCTAAAAATCCTGCAAATATAAGTATTTTTGAGTATTTTGACAAATATACTAATTTCATGAATAATTTTTTTTAAATTATTCGTTTAAAAATTTTTATCAAAATTTTGTTGCAAAAATCTATGAAACGTTTTCCAGCTGTTTAAAAAAATATTTCAATGCTAAAATCACATGAAAAAGAAAGCTTTTTGTTGAATAGTAATGTTCGTTAAAAGCATTTACCTTCTTAAAAATCCTGTTGACTTTTCGTGAGACGGAAAAGTCAACTTGAAAACTGTGAAAAGCATGAACATTTTGCTTTTTTATGTAAGTCATAAACAGAAAAATAGCATCAAGTCCAAAGTGTCGTAAAACTCTTTTTATCAAGTCACATGAATGACGCGAGTTCATAACCAGCCGAGTGCCATTTTTTTATACTTTTTTTTTATACTTTTTTTTGTTGTTCAGTAATTTTTTAGTTTTAATTTTCTTAGTAATTTTTAAAGTGATTTTGGAGAAGTCAAACTTATTTTCTTGTTGTTTATTCTTAAGGCTTTAATACTTCGTGATTAGATATCTAAATTGTTATTAATGTATATTTAATAATATGTTTTTTCAACTTTATTTGATAATTAAACCATTGTCAGAATATCAATTATATAATTGTTTGAATAATACATAGAAAAAATTTATATTGTAAAAATAATGTATTGGAAAAATGTGAAAATGTATGGTAAATTTTAGTGTACATATACAATAAATTCCTGCCATGCATATTTTCACATGTACAATATTTCCTCTTCGTCCATGCTATATCATATTTTACAAGCTTATAAACAAATCATAAAAGTTAGAAAATTATATTACATGTTTCACTATACACAGATATTAGATTTTTGTAATACTTAAAGTAAAAATTAAGATTCGTAAAGTACGATTTGCATGTATAAATTTTGAAATTTCCAAAATCTTATTGTAAAAACTGTCATACATATTGTGATTTATACAAAATGATGATTTTACTATATATTATTGTAATAAGTAAAATAATTATTGCAAGTTTTGCAATAATATTGTAAAAACCACAATAATGTTGTAAAACCTGCAATGTATCTAGCAGAAAGTTCAATATTTTTTTTCCAGTGTATTTTCATTTTTTTTTTTGAGTATTCATAAGATTTATAGAAATCCAAGTTTTATAACCTAAGTATTTATTCAGATTTTCTAGAAATTATTACTCCTATAGAATTTATTTATTTCAGTACTTTTTGAAGGTTTGTAAAATTCAAAAGATTTTCTGATTCCACGTTTTTTAGGTTTTAAGAATTTTCGCAGATTCTCATTTTCTCTATTATTCACTTGGTTGAGAGAATTTTTCGAATTTTTAGTTTAGCTATTTAATTTTAATTTTAATTTTATATTAAATATAACTGTCATACAAATTGTAATTTATATTAAATGATGATTTTACTATACAATAATGTAATAAGTAACATAATTATTGCAAGATTTGCAATAATATTGAAAAACTTCAATATTATTGTAAAAAGTAGAATAATATTCTATTTTTTGCAATATATCTGGCAAAAAGTGCAAGAATTTTTTCTAAGTGTTCCCTTCAAATTTTCTTCATTTATTTTCATAATATAAATTATCATCAGTAAGATTTAAGGGGATTTAAGGGGAAGGCCTACAAGTGGAAATCGATTTTAAGTTGAGACAACTCGTGTTGCATTGTTTATCGAAAAATATTCGATACGTATCCCGGCGTTTTTGTAGTTAGTCTCGCATTTTTTTTTTCAATTTTTGAAATTTGCGGTGGACGCGATGGGCAGCCACTTGATCCTGCTCATGTCGTCGACTTTCATATGACTCGATGGTGTAACGGTAAAGCGAGGCCACCGATCACACGCAGGGTCTTGGGATCAAATTCTGCTAGTCCAATTTTTTTTTTCTTTTTTTTTCTTAAAAAGAGTCTTGTTTTTGGATTGACAGGCATATTCTTTACCTATTCTGAAAAAACTACTGACAAATAATTTTTACGACCTATGGAAAAAGACGAAATTTTAATGTCTTACAACACGATAAGAAAAACCAATGATTGTTTGAATCGTCTACATTTTTTATGTATTTATTGTTGCAAAGTTATTCAAAACACCTAAAAATAGCATGAAAAAAAAATTAAAAAACATGTTTATTAACTCAAAATAGGAAAAAAAATATTGAGCATAGCAGGATTCGAACCATCGTCCGTGATATCGATTGGCTGACTTTACCATTACGCTATCGACGCTGGAGTGGAAATAATTATGGCGAGCAGCAAGTGCCTGTCCATTGCGTTGACCGCAAATTTCAAAAATTAAAAAACATAAAATGACGGCCTAACTACAAACACGCCGGGACACGTATCGAATATTTTTTTTGCGACTTATGCAGAATTAGTAGAATTGAATACTAAAAACCTATTTAGCAATCCTCAAAAATACTAGAATTTTTTGAAAAAACTATATCTTTCAAAATACTATCTATTTCAAAATAACTAACAATAATTCAACATTATATATAATAATTTAAATAATAATAATCAATAATAAATAATGATAAAAATCATTATTCAAAATTTATTCATATTTTACAAGCTGAAAAACAAGTAATAAAAGTTTAAATATTATATAACATGTTTCACTATACACGGATATTGGATTCTTTGTAATACGTTAAGTAAAAATGACAATTCGTGTAGTAAAATTTGCATGTGTAAATTTTGAAATTTCTAAAATGTTCTAGTAAAAGCTGTCATATATATTGTAATCTTTACTAGGTATATGACAATTTTACTATATTTTTTAGATCATATTGTAATAAGTAAAATAATAATTGCAAGTTTCGCAATAATATTGTAGAAACTGCAATGTATTTGGCAAAAAGTGCAAGATTCCACTATCTCAGTTTGGATGAGTCAAAAATAATTTCATGAATTTTTCATACTTTAGGAACCCCGTGAAAAATCATAATAGTGAAATTTCCAAGAAAATTGACAATCTGAAAATTCACTGAGAAATTAAAATATTCAAGCAATTTTTCAAATTGTAGAAATGTGATCTATACGGGAAATTTAAAAAGTCAGACTTCTGAAAATTTCAAATATTGCAAGAATTTCAATATTGTAAAATTCACCCATTTTCATGAATATTATTAATATTTTTTAATGATACTCATATTCAGAATTTTCGTCACATTTATAATATTTTTCAAACCCTATGGTTTTTGTAAAATTCATAAATATTAAATATTTCGAAAATGCTTGAAGTTGGAAAATTTTAAGCATTCGGAAAATTCGGGACAAAAAATGGTCGACAAAATTTATCGATAATTATACTAAAATTCAGAAATTACGACAATAAAGATGTTATGACAATTTCAGCAATTTTACTCAAAAATTTCAATTATTATATATTATATTATATTATATATTTTCTCTTTGTACATGATATATCATATTTTACAAGTTAAGAAAAAAAGTTATAAAAGTTAAAATATTATGTTACATGTTTTACTATACGAGGATATTAGATTCTTTGTAATACGTAAAGTAAAAATTACAACTCGTATAGTAAAATTTGCATGTGTAAATTTAAAAATGTCCAAAATCGTATAGTAAAAGCTGTTATATTGTAATTTATACAAAATGATGATTTTTTTATATAATATTGTATTAAGTAAAATAACTTTTTCAAGATTTGCAATAATATTGTAAAAACTGTAATATATCTGGCAAAAAGAGTTATATTTTATTCTGAGTGTACGAGAGATTTGTACTGTTATTTGCAGCTGTTCAAATCCGAGGGAATGAGCCTGGGTTTCAGCGTGGTTGGACTGAGAAACAAAGACAGGGGCGAATTAGGAATATTTCTACAGGAAATTCAGCCCAACGGGATAGCCGGGAGGTAAGTGGTCTATGCAGCGTCTTTTTCCGTACGACGGAGCACGCTTTTGTGCGATTAAGCGCAAAACCGCCGGCTCATTCATGAAAGAAATAGTCCTGTGAAAAAATTAATGTCGGAGTAGCGCCACAATAGATTATTTCAGCCGGAATATCTGGCCGTTGTTATTAAATTCCAAGTCATCTAGCGGAAAATTTCGTATGGCTAGGCTATTTTTGCTATCGGGAAAGCAGCGTTTTCAGGCTTTAGGCACATTTTTTTCCCAGCGTTTCCGACGGGTCGATAGAATGTAGCTCGGGCATTAACATTTCGACGCGATCAATGGGAAATTGCGCTTTTCAGGCGAGTTAATTGAAGCGCTCAGTTCGCGTGAATCGATGATATCTGGATTAATAATTGTCTCGGAATGACAAAAAATCACAGGCCACCCCTTGAATTTAACGCGAGGTTTAATATTCTATGGCGCTGGCTCAATTACATTGATTACTTATTGGGTATTGTTCGTATCAAATGTCGGATGGTTTTTTTATGTACTGGAGCTGGTATTTAACAATGAGTTTTTGAAAGTAATATCGTATCGTTCGAGATGATAATGTAGGTAAAACTAAGAAATGTTTACTTATGAAGAATCGATTGTTTAGAATTTCGTATTTTTCAAATTTTCAGGGTTGATTTTTTAATCGAATTTACTACGAAATAAAAATTGAAAAGATATAGCAGTAATAGATTAATAAAAAAAATGACAGGTATGGATTTAAATATTGGATATTAGAAATGTTGAATGAAGAGAAATAAATCAAATTTATTTTATTTAATGATGTGATTTTAGTAATTTTTTGAAACTGCATGTTTTAGAAATTTCATAGCAGTCAGGTGTATTTTTTTATTTTAAAGTTCAAGTCACTATTTCTTTGTTAAAACATAAGTTTTTTAGTTGTTCAACTAGAAATTCGAAAATTTCCAATTCACACATTTTTAGATGAAGTTTTTAATCTAGAAATTTTAAAGTATGAAGTGTTTTAATTGCAATTATAGCTTCATAAAAATACAGTAAATTACAAAATTAATTATGGCTATAGATTTAAATAATGTAAAATGTCAATATTGAAATCAGGAAAAATTACACTTTTTCAACTTATGTTCCCAATCATATGATTTGAACGATTTTTCGAAATTGTATGTTTCAGAAAATTGATAGCAGTCTGGTGTATTTTTTATTTAAAAGTTCAAGTTTATATTACTTTATTCTAAAAAATTTGTACTTGCTTGTTTTTAAGTTGTTCAACTGGAAATTCGAAATTTTCCAATTCACACATTTTTCGATAAAGTTTTTAATAAGGAAATTTTAGAATATGAAATGTTTTATTGCGATTATAGCTTCATGAAAATACAGTAAATTGAAAAAATAGTTATGACTGTGGATGTTAAATTATAGATATATAAATTATTAGTTAATAATAAAAAATGGAAATCTTGAAATCAGGGAATATCGACACTTTTTGAACTTATTTTCTTTGATGTTATTTAAATGATTTTTTGAAAAATCATGTTTCAATCACACATCCTGTATTTAAGAATGTTTTTCGTTCGATATTTTGATCATAACTATTTTTAAATAATACACGAATTTTGCAGCAATTTTTGAATTTTTTTTATGAAAAAAATACTGTTTCATTTCTTTATTTCTTAATTTTTTCATTTCTTTTATTTTGCTATGAATTCGATGAAAATTCATAAATTTGAAACACCGAAAAATACTAATAACAGTTCAATTTTTTTAAGAAAAATATTTAAGATTTCAAAAATTTCTCTTTGGATTTATAACCATACTTTTAGAAATTTTTTTGATATATAACTTTTCTTTATATTTTAGATATTTTAGTAAATTTGACAAAAAAATCGTAATATATGATCAAGATGAAAAATTCGAAGTCATTGGTTTTTAAAAAGTTGATTGCAGTGCAGTGTATTATTTTATCCAAAACTTCAAGTCACTGTTTCTTTATTAAAAAAGTAATTTTTTATTTGTTCAACTTATAATTCGAAAATTTTTAACTCTTACATTTGGCTATGAAGTTTGTAATGATAAATTACAACTTGGGAGTGTTAAATAATTGCATATTGAAAAGAGAATACTAATTGGAATCAAAAAATATAGAAATTCAAAATTCATTCAATCATTTTTGTTTGTAAAATGATTGATTTTTACTTTCTGTATATTTTTAATTCCCAAATTGTACTACGATTTGAGTACCTGTATATCGTTAAAACATAGAGTTGTAAAAAGTCCAATTCCTGAAAGTCACGAAACTCGAATCTCTTAGAATCACATCATCTTGAACACAAAACGAAACCATTTGGAGCAGTTATCTCCAAGTCACTTTGGCATATCAAGTGGTAGATGTGGTAACTATCAGACTGGAAAAATATCTTTCAATATGTGAAAAAAATTCAAGAGTTCTCTTCCATCAACTGTCTCGAACGTTTTCCACTTATAAACCGCTTGAGTTGCACCCCGAAAAAGAATAAAAAACTGCATGATAAGTTACTGCCATTTGTTTCAAAAGCATGCCAGGCTCGATTTTTTCACAATAATGCGAACCTGCACTTTTATTTTTACTGTGGGGTAAAAAATATCTATCTTACGTTTCAAAACGTGATCTTTACAAAGTAAATTGTCCTCTTAGTGTGACCTAGAAACAATGTAAAAAGAAAACAACTCATTTGATGGCAGGGAAAAAGTAAGAGGGATGTTTTTGTAGCTTAGAACAGTTGAATCAACGTTTTAAACGAGAATTAATGAAAACGTTTGACTTGATGAGCGTGTTCTATGAAAAAAAAAATGTTATAGGAAAGTCAAGTTTTTGAGAAAGATGCTTCAAAAGCAAAAAAATTTTGTGTTGATGTGAAAAGTAGAAAACTCTCGGAAAAAAGTATTCCTTTCCTCAAAAATTTCGAATAATGTACATGGTTGTAATGGTGTAATGTAATTGTCAAGGTGTAATGGCTCACTTTCGCGGAAATTTCAGAAAATAGTAGTTTTCGTGTCAGTTTACGAAAGATTTCTGTTTTTTGGGATTTTGGTTGATGACAGTTAAATTGTTTGATGACTGAGATCCCTTTATTGGCACCTTCAAAAAGATGATGACGTCCATTTGAAGGTTCTGAAATTTCCGCAAAAGTAAACCATTACACCTTCGTTTCTGTTTCGAAACTTACAAGAAAAGAAATGCTTTTGGAAGAAACGAAGGTAATGGCTCACTTTCGCGGAAATTTCAGAAAAAGTAATATTTCCAATATAGTACAAGTTACTAGGGTTTTTTTCTCGTACATTTTGCATGCAATTCGTGTGGCGGAGCACACGAAGCAGAATTTCACGCCCGCGGTATACAACTTCGCGCGGGGGCAAAACTACGAGCGCGAAAGGTCGTTTTACGGAGGAAGAGAACGTCGGTCAGATTGTGGCTCGGACCCCAAGCGAGGATGATTGACCGCCCCACAAAGGGGGTGGCGGAAAAGCAGCTGGTGCAGCGACAAGCGCATGCCCGGTGAACAAGCACCTGAGACTCAACGTCGAGCACCTTCAACAGTTCCGAATCCACACGGCACGAGCAACATGCTCTTCGACCCGCGAAATGTAACGTCCGGGAAAGCGATGTATCGTCGGGGGTAAAACCGGGCGGGAAATGCGGGGCAGGGGGTGACTGGCAACGAGCGGATTGCGTCGATGCGAGAGCCCCGCGATGGGGTTGTCGTTGGATGACAAGGAGTGATGGCGTTGGTAAGAATCGGGGTAAATTAGGTCGTCGCGACTTGAGGTTTTGCAATGCAAAAACAACGGTTTTACCGGTCCGCAGGTTTCCAAACGAGGAACGTTTTGGAACTTGTGGAACAATAGCGCGTTCCTCAACAAGTGCATAAGTAGCGAACTTTGGAATAACCTTCTGCGGAATCGCAGAGCTGGAATTTCCGGAAAGGAGGAATTGTCTCGGAAATGTTTCTTGTGTGGAGTTGTTGAAGATGGTGGGAAGTTTTGGATTGTGTTGAAGAAGAGAAGGTTTTTTTTGGATGTAATTCGTTAGAGTGCTGCATCGATCATTTAGCATCAAAGACGATGTTTGAATTTGATGATCGATGTAATGTACACTGGTTTGTGGTTTTGGAATACTTTATTTTAAGGAACACCTATCATCGGATTGAGATTTTGGGTTAGAAACAGTTTTAGGTGTAGTTAAGGGGATTTGCAGCTCAGTTTTCGAGTGGGAAAAATTTAGTTTGGGACTAGAACTGGAAGTTGGTTTTTTCATGGAGTTTGAATAGAAAAAGCTTCAGGCACGAATTGCATTGTGAATTTTTAGTTTCCAACTATGTGACATAATGAAGTTCATCGGGTTACACACTGGGCAAAATTTCCATTGTCATGAAAGATTTGGAGGGTCGGGGAATTGAGTAATCGAATTTTCGAAATCGACTTTCATGCATTTTGATTGTGACTTCTTGAAACTTTACGAATTTTATGTGAGAAGTTAAGAGTGTTTCTTCAAGTTGAATGATGATGATTTTTCTTTAAATTTTTGCGAATATACGATATTTTTGCATCAACTTTTGTATACTTTTTTTAAATCAGGGAAAAAATCTTCATGTGTAATACTTGAAAGTTTTTTTGTTGTTTAACTTTGTTTTGTCTGACTAAAGTGGCTTTATTCTACTGATGCAATAAATTTTTCGGAAAAAAGATTGTTAATATTTAAATCAGGTAAAAGCTCTTCATGTGTAATACGCAAAATTTTTTGTTATTTAACTATCTTAGCAAAATTTCTGTTTCGTCTGATTAAAATGACTTCGTTCTATTGACATGACATTTTTTTTCGAAAAGAGAGGATATATTTGAAAATCAGAAAAAAATCTTTATCTGTAATACTTGAAGTTTTTCTGTTTTTCAACTATCTATGCAAAATATGGTTTGTCTGACTGAAGAGGTTTTATTCTACTGATGAAAAAAACTTTTCACAGAAAAAAGTATTGATATTTAAATCAGGAAAAATAATTTGTAATACTTCAAATTTTTTGTCATTTAATTATCTGGGTAGAAATTTGTTTTTTCTGACCAAAATTGCTCCATTCTACTGACATGAAAGGTTATTTTTTTCTTCAAGTGAGTAAATATCTTTGAATCAGGAAAAAGCTCTTCATCTGTAATACTTGAAGTTTTTTTGTTATTTATTTATCTTACCAAAACTTGGTTTTGCCTGACTAAAAAAGCTTCACTCTACTGATGCAAAAATTTTTTTGAGAGGAAAAAGTGTTATTATTTATACCAAGAAAAAGCTCTATATCTTTAATACTCAAAACTTTTTGTTATTTAATTATGAGGGCGAAACTTAATTTTGTCTGACTAAAATGGCTTCATTCTACTTACACGAAACTTTTTTTTTGAGAACAGAGGGCAATATCTTGAAATCAGGAAAAAAATCTTCATCTGTTATACTTAAAAGTTTTTTTTTCATTGTTTAACTATCCAGGCAAAATATCGTTTTGACTGACTAAAGAGGCTTTATCCTACTGATGCAAAAAATTTTTTTGATGAGAGAGTATTTTATTCAAATAAAGAAAAAGCTTCTTACCTGTAGTTTTTTTTTACTACTTGGGCGAAATTTCGTTTTGTCTGACTATAGAGACTTCATTCTACTTATGCGAAATTTGTTGTCAGGAAAGAGAATATATTCATTTAAATCCGGAAGAAGCTATTTATCTATGATAATCGCAGTTATTTGTTGTTTGTCGAGGAAATCATACTTTGACTCGCAGAAAGTATAAAAAAAAAATTTCAGTATCAAAAGTAGAGTTTTTGATACTTTTGTAAAACGACTTACATTATTATTTCTCTTATTTTGTTAAAACTTATGACGATGTTTTGTATTAAAAAAACTCGACAACAAATTAATACATATATTTTTTTATTCACAAAAATAAAAAAAAATATAACCTTATCTCAATTTTTCCCACGTTTCCCTTGAAATGTGGAAAAATACGAGCGTTATCGAATCGGATCGAGGAGAAATTGGTTTGGGGAAACACGTTTTGGTTATCGAAGAAATGGAGGGCTTTCGGCTGTAAGAGCATAACCCATAAAGTTCCTTATGTTATTCAAGACTTTAAAACATCTCAGGACTCGTAATATTCTCCTACAACTTTGCCTTGGAGACACTTTCACTGGCCAAAGTAAAATAACCCTCCTGGGAAAATATATTCCAAATCCCCGTTTCATTGCTTTTTCGCAAGCTGAAACTGTAGTATTTTTATTTCCAAATTCGTGGTTTCATAATTTTCGGACTATTTCTTCATCACCAACAAACTTCTCTTGCCGAAATTTCACCTATAACCAAATCGACACGTAATCTCATCGAAGCATAATCTCATCATTCCAAACTGACAAATAACGTTATCTCAACGAAACAACTTGCTTGTTGTTCACAATCCTATTAACGGCAACTGTCATTCCACTTCACTACACGTGACGTTCTGCAACATAGCTAGACAAACTCATTTGCAGAAAAAAATTCACATTTTCCAGCCAATTAAGTCTGTATCTATTTTTCCTGGCGTCAGTGATAACTCTTCTTCAAGAAATCCAAATCGCAAGCACAAACAATGAGCTTTCAAATTGAACACAGGTCCGAAGCGTACGAGCATTTGCCATTTGCTTTGTTCGATTAAAGAAAGAAAGGGGACATTCGGCGGAAAATGGACCGGGAAAAGTTTGTTGGGTTCATCGCAACGGAAGGAAGGGAGACGAAGAGAAAACTTGGCAGAGAAAATTCGTCCAGGGAGCTTTTTTCATTCTATTTCATACAAGGAAGAAGATGCCGAGTTTGTAATGATACCATGAATTATTCAAATGCTCTTTGCATATTTTACATGGAAAATCCTTTTTTTTTACATGAAAATGTACCTCGGAATACGAGATTCGTTAATTTGGTTATCATTCGAAAAGAGGCTTTCGGGTTAATTGGATCCTTATGTGCTCGCAGGATATTTTATCCGATTTATAACGAGATTCCTTTCGCAACATTGGAATTGGAATGACAAAGGATTTTTCGATTTTATTTTCATTTGCTGTGCTTTTTTCCTGATTTCGCCGTGGACCAAGAGGAAAAACTGCGGTGGCTTTTTTGGGCTGAATTTTTCAGAGCCGGATTTGGAAGTAAATACCTCGTATCGCGGTCGCGTTAATTTTTCAGAATACGTGCCACACATGAAAAGGGCTCATTTTTCTTTCATCTCGCCGAGTCCCAGATTCGCGCCCGAGATTCGGGCCGCCCAAGTTTTTCCTTTGCTCCCTAAATAAATCACGGGGGAAAGCAGATTGGAGGCGATAAAAAAAACGAGATCGAAGTCTTGGGGCGGAGATAAGAGCGGATCCGAATGTTATGATTCTATAAGAGACGGGAGTCGATCCGGTAAAGCTTTGCGATTGGTTATACGACATCTTCACGTGACGTTCGAGATTTCCAAGTCACGGGGGATATTGAGAAAATTACCATTTGTTATTCCGAATGTACAAAGTATCATTGATTCTTGATATAATTTGCAGTTGTGTATAGTTCTGTTCGTGGAATCAGGAAGTCGAGATGAAAATAAGATGGAATTTTAGAATATAAGCTCGAGTCGAAAACTCGTATTCAACTTCATTTAGAATAAAGATTTAGAAATAGGTAATTATTAGCGTTTTTTTCTTGTTTTACATGTGAAATGAAGTTAGGGCCCAAATTGATTTTACCTTTTTTCATCCTCATTCGTCTTCGCTAATAAGATTTGAAATTGGAAATCGATTAAAATCGTTGGGATCATTAATGAAACTTTGAAATAATTAAAAAATTAAGAATATTACAGAATCTTCGTTTTATAATGCAGATTAGTTTTATTATTGAATTTATTATAATATTTCAATGACAAATTTATCTAATACAATCGACTGATTAAAAATCAATCGGATCCAATCTTCAATGTTAATAATTTTATCTGGTGATTTTTTTATTTAAATTTTTTACAAAATCAAAGTAAAAAAGACAATGCATAAATAATATACGAATAGTCATGCAATTAATGAAAAATTTTTAATTTTAAGATCGGAAAAATTTGGGATACTGATATTTTAGATACAGGAATTTTGAAAATTTTGCGTATTTTGTAGCACAATATTCAATTGACTATACTTAAATTTTTATTAGTTTGAAAATTATTGATTCATTTTCTCATTTTTTTACTTCAGTGTTTCTCATTCATAAATTTGTATATGAAAATTTTCTATCTAATTTACTGCATGGTAAAAGAAATTTAAAAAAACTGAGAAATAAATACATAAAAAAATTATGAGTATAGGTTCAACTACTTGGAAATAATAAATTTTAAATTAATAAAACTGTTGGGAATATGAATAAAATTAAGAATAAAATATTAAAATGTAGAAAATAGCAGTACATTCGTTTTATTATTCAAATTATTTGATTATTAAATAAATATTTCAATGAAAAATTCACCTTAATACTATGGACTAATTGAAAATCAACCATTTCTAATCGTAAATTCTTCAATATTAATAATTGTTTCTGACGATTTTTTAAATTGAATTTTCTACAAACTTAAAGGAAAAAGAACAATTAATTAATGATATACGAATAGTCATGCAATTAATGAGAAATTTAAAATTTCAAGATCATAAAAATTTGTGATTCTGATATCTTAGATACAAGAATTTTGAAGATTTTGAGTATTTTCTAACACAATGTTCAATTGACTGCATTCTTATAATTTCGTTAAAAAAATAATGACTTATTATCTCATCATTTAAATTCAGTGTTTCTCATTCATAATTTTGTAGATAAAATTTTTTATATAACTTACTGCATGGTAGAAGAAATTTTAAAAAACTGAGAAATTAATAAATAAAAAGAAGTTATGGGTATAGGTTCAACTAATTGGAAGTAGTTAATTGTAAATCAATATAATGGTTGGCAATATCAATAAAATTTTGAAAAAAATTAGAAAATGGAGAATATACGATTACTTACGTTTTATTATTAAAATAAATTAAATCATATAATTTACTATTACAAGAAAAAATTCACTTTAATACTATCGACTAATCCAAATTCTATCATTTATAATCTTAAATTTCGATGATTTTTTCTGGCGATTTTTTTATTTGAATCTTCAACAAAATCGAAGTAAAAAGACAATAATCAAATAATGTAACAATTGTTATGCAATGAATAAGAAATTTAATATTTCAAGATAAGAATAATTTGGGATTCTGATATTTCAAATACAGGCATTTTGAAAACTTTGCGTATTTTGTAACGTAATATTCAATTGACTGTATTCCTTTAAATTCATTTCAAAAATGATGATTTGTTTTCTCATCACTTCAATTTGGTGTTGCTCATTTATTAATTTGTAGATGAAAATTTTTTCACCAATTTACTGCATGGTAAAATAGATGTAAAAAACTGAGAAAAAGAAGTTATACTTACAGATTCAACTAATTGGAAATGATAAGTTATAAATTAATGAAATTGTGAAAAAAAAGACATAAGCGTTAAACTCAAACTCGTTCTGAAATAACGCTACAACATTTATTAAGGTGTACATAAAATATGTAACAAAATTGGAGATGAAATTAAGTTGCAATACAAAAAACACATTTTACATCAGTTTGCAACTTTGAAAATCAATGGTTTTCAACCTTTTCACCTTTAAATTGCCAATACTGACTGAAAAAAAAGTTGAAATTCAAGATGAAATTTTGATTTGAAATTTTGTGTGTTAAATTAAATATAATACTATGAAAAACTATAGTACTTTTTGACATATTTATGGTAAAATGTATACTGCAATAACACTTGTATTATTACCATAATAATACTGAATAATATTCATGAACATAAAAGAGTATCGTTTAATTTTCTCATTGTATAGCAATTCTCTAAGGCATTGTTCCTGTCATCTGTTTTCATTAATTTATTGAAGTCTGCAAAGAACGGTTTGAAAAAGCTTTAAAAATGATACAACATGGAAATGTACGACGTTGAACGAGGAAACAGAGCCTTTGTCACCGTTTCCTTGATAATTTATCGTTAAACGCAATTTTGGCTCCAAGGGTCGCATAAAAGAAAATTCAATCTCTAAAACTATGGACCGTAAATTAAAATTTCTTCACCAAAAAGTTTCCATCGAGAATTTATTTTCGAACAAAATAACGAGAAGTTGCCTTCAAAATTGTGCATGTTCTCATATCCTGCATTTGACAAAATTTTAGAATAGAAATTACAATCATGAGTATATAAAGGATCATTATTTATTAGAAGTTTTTCAATTTAAATATCGTTTTCGAAAAATGACGGACATTTACATTTCCAACAAACCACAGAAAAAAATTTAGTACTTCCCGAAATATATCGTAAAAATGTTAATATTTTATGAATATTTTTATAATGTTTATTATATTATATTATTATATTATTTAATGATTATTCTGATAATTAATAATAATGCATTTAAGTCAACTTACAGCACAAGTTAACCTAAAAAAATCGATTTGTACGTTTTGACAGCACGATTCACTCATCGCTGAGATAAGAAATTCACGCGCTATTGTGTATAAATCCTTGAACTCGACGTGAACAAAACTGAGAAACGCTTCTCGTACGTTTTTTCTCTCCATTCTGAAATGAAAATAGATGAGGGCCGACTCGGAATTTTCCAGAAGCTCCCGCGTCTTCTGCTTTAAATATAGTTTTCCTCGCGCCAACGAGTCCAACGTTAGAGATCGATATACCAACTCACCTCACCAAGGCAACCATAGGGAAACTTCTCCTACCACTTATCGTCCTCGCGCTTTTTTTCATAAGTTCCCACGACATCCGGCTACCATCGAATTTCGCTTTCCCCTACGAAACGGCATTTGAAAACGTCCAAGTGGAAAATCATGGGGAGAACATTAGCCCCGATACGCGGGGGAATTTCCCGACGGCGATTACCCAGTTTTATGCACGGGACCCTAATGGAAATTGAGCACGTTGGCGAAGCGGTTAAATATTGAATGTGGCTTGCGCTGGTTAACCGACTACAAAGTGATTTAATTATGCGACAACGCTCGTTAAAAAGCAACGATCAACCGGAGAAATGCGTGGTTGCGTTTATTTTTGTTTGAGGGGGAAGGGGGTGTTATGAAATTTTCAAAGAAATCCCGAGTCAGAATTTCATCTTGAATTTTAATTTCTTTTATAGACAGTATTCGCAATTTGCAAGTGAAAATGTTGGAGGGCATTGATTTCGACTTTTTTCGACTTCAAAGTTGCGAAATGATGTGATATGCGGTTTTTGTATTTCACATTAATTTCATCTTCAAATAGTGTTGTATAATTCATTATATTTTTAATGTACACCTTAATAAATGTTGTTGCGTCATTTTATAACGAGATTGAGTTAAACGCTTATGACTATTTTTGCAGAATTTTATGAATTGATAATTAATTATTTTCAATTAGTTTAGTCTATACTCATAACTTCTTTTTATGTATTTATTTCTCAGTTTTTTTCATTTCTTTTACCATGCAGTAAATTATATAAAAAATTTCATCTAAAAATTTATAAATGAGAAACACTGAATTTAAATGATGAGAAAATAAATCGTCATTTTTTAAACGAAACTATAGGATTACAGTCAATTGAATATTGTGTTACAAAATACGCAAAACCTCCAAAACTTTTTTGACATTCAAACAAATTTTGAATTTCTCATTCATCGCATAACTTTTATTCTATTATCGAATTATTGTCTTTTTTACTTTGATTTTGTTAAAAATTCAAATAAAAAAATTGCCAGAACAGATTATGAAATTAAAGATTACAAACGATTGATTTTCAATTAGTCAATAGTAATAAGGTGAATTTTTCATTCAAATATTTATTCAATAATAAAATAATTTTTATAAGAAAACGATGGTACTTCGATTTTCTTTATTTTTGGATTTTTATAAAACTTTTTTGATAATCCTAAATATTTTATTAATTAATAATATATTTCTCTACCCATAACTTCTTTTTATATATTGATTTCTCAGTTTTTTTCATTTATTTTACCATGCAGTAAATTAGATAAAAAATTTGTATCTACAAATTTATGGATGAGAAACACTTAATTAAAATAATGAGAAAATGAATCAATAATTCTTAAACGAATATAATATTAAATACAGTTAATTGAATATTATGCTATAAAATACACAACATTTTCAAAATTCCTGTATCTAAAATACTAGAATCCCAAATTTTATTGATTTTGAAATTATAAATTTCTCATTAATTACAAAACTATTGCTATTATAATTAATTATTGTCTTTTCAACTTTGGTCTTAAAGAAAATTCAAATTAAGAAATCGCCAGAAAAAATTATTAACATTGAAGATTGGAAACGATTGATTTTCAATCAGTCGATAGTATTAGATATTGTTTTTTAATGAAATATTAATTCAATTATAAAACTATTTTAATTTTCAAACGAAGTAGTGCAATATTCTAAATCATTAATTTTTTCTCGAATTTTATTAATATTTTCAATAATTTCATTTCTTTATAATTTATAATTTTCAATTAGTTAAAAATACACTCATAACTTCTTTTCATGAATTTATTTCTCAGTTTTTTTTTTCATTTCTTTTACCATGCAGTAAATTAGATAAAAAATTTGCATCTATAAATTCATGAATGACAAACACTGAATTGAAATAATGAGAAAACAAATTATAATTTATAGGAATACAGTCAATTAAATATTGTGTCATAAAATACGCAAAATTTTCCAAGTTCCTGTATCTAATATATCAGAATTCCAAATTTTTCTGATCTTAACATTTTTAACTTGTTGATAATTGCATAACTTTTGTTATTTTATTTAATTACTATCTTTGTATTTGATTTTGTAGGAATATAAATAAAAAAGTCACTAGAAAAAATTATCAGTATTGAAATATTTTGTTGAAATCAATGTGCAGTTTGAAAGCTGTTTCTTGTTTTCTTCTCTAAATCTGAATAATTATGTTGAATTGACACGCGAAAGTCAGGGATTTGTGAAAATAGAATTATATGTTTTTTATTGAATTTTCGAAGTGTTGATTTTCAATTTGATTTTATATTTGTTGATTTTTATCCAATTTTCGGCATATTCAGAATTTGGTGAATCATAGGTATTTTATTTGTTTAGAATTATATTAGTAATATTTAAGACGCAATATGTAGGAGCAGAGACAATTTTATACATACATATTTTTGAATTTTTCACATTTTCAAAAGTTTCTAGGTTTTTTGAAATTCCTTCAAGTATCACGATTTGTGAAATCATGAGAAATAATTTTTTTCTCGAAGAACTGAGAAACAATTATTAATATTCGATGTTGCTCTAAAAATTTAATTTCTGCTAAAAAGCAACAAAATTGTAAAAGAATAAAATTATATAACTGCTTTAGAATTTAAAAGTCAAAGCCTATAAACTTTTGATTTTTTTAAAAATCGATTATCTGATTTTTTCTGAGATACGACAAAATTTAAAAAATCTCTCCAACTTATACAATTATTTTAATACCAATTTTTATACAGTACTATAAAATTTGAACAGAATTCTAACAATTCCAACATTTTTAGAAAATTTTTCTGCATGTGAAAATTCTTTGATTTTTCTGAAAAGTTGAAATGATCATTATTTATATAATATAAAATGTGATCAGTTATTATCATTCAAAACTTGCATATACAGTCCATTAATACCAACAAAATCATCATAATATTACAATAAAAAGAGTATAATTTTCTTCGAAAACTTTTTCTTGATCATAATTTTATTTACAATTATTTTTTTAGTATGCTAGAAAGAGTAAATAACATTGCTAAGTACATTTGTACAGTCAAAAATTAAAATCCATGTTATTTTTTAACAACTTTTTCACTATCAAAACTGATTATAACTAGAGCACATGGAAGTGAATGAACAAGTCTCGTTTTAATTTCCAATGATGAGAATTTCCAGTTATTTCTCACTTCATTAATGGAAAAAAGCACCACATGTTTTTGACCTCGTCAATACGCTGAAGAGTAATTGCGTCGCACAAAGTATTTCATCCAAAATTTTTCTCTTCTGCGCGTCAGATACTGTTCTCTCGCGCGCCCGGAAAGTACCAAACGATTTGAATATCGATCCATGCAGGGCAAAACTTTCTTCCATAACGTAAAAAAAGTCGTTCGCAATTCTTTTCAGGGCTCGAAAGTTATGTGATTTCACATTTTTGCTGGAGCTGTACATATATATTTAAGGAAATCTCAAAAATCTTTTATTCTTAACATTTTTACATTTGTCTGATACACTTTTCCCTGAAAATTATCAATTTTTTTATCATCTGAAAATGTTCGTTAAAAAACATCAGTGAAAATTATAATTATTGAACAAAAGATGGTATTGAAATTGGTTATCAATTTTTCCTGGAAAGTATTTATCCGTATAAACAGGACATTGACAAATGGAGATAAATGTGTCTTTAAACGATCCTCGGAGCAATGAATAAAAAGGAAGAGCCAATGTATAACTTTCCAATTTTCTTATTTATTTTTCGAGCTTTCGACCTTACATTTTTAGGTCATCTTCAGGAATTTTCTCTACAAAAATTATTTCGTTTCTTAACATTTTCATTTACATGCACACATATTATTAAAACCAAGTTTTCTTTCTTTAGTCTACTTACGCATATGACGTACGCGTCAAACACAACCCAATAAACCGGTAAAATCAAATCCATCATTTCGCGCCATTCATTAAATCATGACAAACACATACAATCACTTGTACTGTTAATGACGGATAAGATCTGACTGACTTGAAATTCTCGAACATCCTGGAACTATCACTTATGAAGAATGAGGCAGAGAAGGGGGAAAAAAACCAATGACAATGCTTACCCACCATGATAACACTAACGTTAAAAATAGTGCAAATTAACTTATCATAATTGGCATTTAAATTTTTTGTATCAATCTGTCTATTAATATTATTCCTTCTAGATTTAATAAAAATCATTTCAGCTATCTGCCGTTAAAAATAATTTCTCTCTAAATTCAAAATTTTAGCATTATTCCAATCAAAATCATGGTTCATTTCAATACGATGGTTAGTAACTACATTATGTGTCGATTTCATATGATTTATATTATTTCTATGTTCAGTAATTCTCGTTTTCAATTTCCTTTTCGTTTCTCTTATATATACTTTGTTACAGTCCGTACATTTTAATTCATAAATCAAACCCTGATTATCATCCCTTTCCAATTTATCTTTACCCCTTTTTATTATTCCTGAATTAATTTTATTTTGAGTTATAAATACCGTTCTCATTCCGTATTTTTTATTGATTTTCCGTAAAATATTCGATGAATTTCCTATGTAAGGTAGTGATAGCATCTATTATCTTTCTCCATTTCAATTTTAGTGTCTCCTTTACTTCTATGTCTTATTATGTTCATTCTGTGATCAATCTGTCTATTAATTATTTTCTCAGGGTAGTCACTTTTTCTCACTCCTGATAATGTTCAAGTTCTTTTCATGAAAAGTGGAATCCGATAATTTTATTACCTTGTCTACTAAATTGGTAATTACTTGTATTTTCTAAGACATCGGATGATTTGATGAAAAATTAAAATATATATCTGAAGCCGTTTCCTTTCTATACCAATCAAAAAGTAAAGCAGTATCTTTACGAATGATCTTCAAATCTAGAAATTCTATGCTACCATTATTTTCAGTCTCATA
>JAPYZL010129207.1:0-23890 GCA_030522825.1 Platygaster orseoliae
TATATTAGACGAAAGCTGACCGAAACCCACCTCACCCAATTCAAAATTTTCCCTAAGAGCACGAGTGGACAAGATAACAATCCTGTTTGTTTTCGGACTAAAAAATTATCGGGATTCTCAATAATTTTTATTTTCGGGATTTTTCGGGTAGTTCGGGTATTTTGGGCTTTTCGGGACCCGATGCAGACCTCTGAGTATTTATAGCATTTTTCTCATAATTTTTAGAAAAGGTATTTTTATAAATGTAAATGATTTTTGTAGGATGCTATTATATTTCTGGAATTCAGTACAATTGAATTCAAATTTCTATCGGTTTTAAATCTTTTCATTCATTCTTGAGAAAATCGCATCTATAAAGTTTTTTTGATGTTTCATAGAATTTTCGTATTTTTTAAAACTATTTAAAAAACTCAGTCACTTTTTTTACTATTTTTAAAAATTTCTAGTGTTATTATTAATTACAAATAGTAATTTACTATACATCCGCTTTTTAGAATTTGACGTTCTAGAGTTCGAACATTTATAGATCGTAAGTGTTTTCTTAAAAATTTTTCAGAAAGTTCTTTTGTCATATTATTTTTTTCAAATAAATATTTTTACAGAATTCGTATAATTCGGAAGATTTTTAGTATTTTTATAGATTTTAATGTAGATTTAGTAAGTTCGATGCTTCAGGTTTCGCAGTTATTCAGACTTTTAGCATCTCCACAGATTGTAATTTTTTTCTTTAATTCACTGGGTTGAAACAGTTTTTTAAACTTTCGTTTCATGCGTCATCCAAACCAAACATTTATTTTTAGAACTTCGTTAAAGAAAAAATTCTTCTGGAGCCAGTATTATTATTATTTCTAAGTAAGTAAACTGAAAAATTTAGTTTATTTTTCAGGACTTACATGCAATCTTTCGTTATTCTATCTATGTTTTAATTTTTTTTATTTTTTAATAAAATCATAATAAATTCTATCCAGATTTAAGAAGGAATTCGAACCCCAAAACTCCCTTCTGCCTATACACCTGATGATGTATCATTTTTATACGGAGAGAAATTTTTGGTTCTTGCAACCATTAATTTCATATAATATGAGCCTACTAAAGTTTTGGGTAGTACAACCAAAACTTAAGGTATCATGACCAAATAATTGGTAATTGCAACCTTCGTATCAGTTATGAAAATTGAGGATTAGTTGCCATAACACAAGTTTTGGTTATCATAACCAAAGTTTCGGTTGTAGTACCCAAAACTTTGGTGGGTCCATATTTTACACAGAAAATGTTTGCATTAACCAAACTATTGAAACTCCGAAGAGTTTCGATTTTCACCATCGATGCAAATTATTTATAACAATATTATAATTTCTTTTTTTTTATGATTACAGATAACATGATGGCTCCACCAAATCGTTAGTGTTGAGAAGAAAAAAATGTCCTCTATTTTAGGGGACGGCACGGGCCCGGGGGCCTCGGGGCCTTCGCGGTGCCTTTTGCTACTACAAAGGTCTCTCGCGATTCAATTGACGCGAGGACCACCCCCTCACCTTATGAATTCCAGTCAGTGCGACAGTGCCAAGGAACATCCGGCGGACGAAATGTGGATGTACGACAAGGGCTACAACCTGTTCCAGGTAGGATAGTTGTTGATTTGATTCCAGAAATTTCACATTGATATACAGACAAACGAGCTCGTGATGAAAGAAATCAACGTGGGAGAGATGTTTGCAAAGAATTTGATGGAGATGATACTAAAATTCGCCAGTCACAGTGAAACCAGAGACATTTTTAAATCGTAAACCATACATATGTATAGTGGAGGATTTTACGAGTAGCGAATATAACGGTTTCGTCCGTGTTGCGTAAAATGGGTAGAACTTTGAGAGCTTCAGAAAAAAAGTTTGTTCATCATTTGGATATATTACCTAAATGGGAGGAAAGAAGTCGTAAAATTTCCCAATTAGAGATTGCGAGGTACTTTAGTTTGAAGTGTTTACTTATCGAGGAAAAGAAATCAGCTCATTAGTTTTGTTCAATGTGAATCGAACGGAAATTAATTTGTTGCGTAATTTTGGTTGTGAGAAGATAGGAGAGTACGTGAAGAGGGTTTTTAGAGGTTTCAATCTTTTTCTGAATTAGGGGAAAGTTAATAATTGTTTGATTCGAAAAGAAATAATAAAGCGATGATGATGAAAACCCAAAAAAAAAAAACGTAAACAACAATTTAAAAAAGTGAGATATTCGAAAATGTACAAACTGAAATCTAGAGACCACGACAAATGGTTTCATGTAAGTTCTCTTAGTTGAAAAGAATTCAGAATTCAGAATTGCTTAATGAACCAAATTAAAAAAAAACAGTCTCTAGGAGAATTTTTTCTAAAACAGAATTCATTTTTCAGATGTTTTGCTAGAATAGCATAGAAAATTTAAATTTCAAGCATTATTTCAACTCACAATCAGTGAATGATTAAAAAATTACAATCTACAAAAATACTATAAAAAAATGCTGTTAATCATAGTCTTAACAAATTGTAAAAATTTACATAAAAGGTAAGAAATTTACCAGAAAATTTTTCGTATGATACAGACACTAATTGTAAGGATATCCATAAATCTATGAAAGTTATTTTCTAAAATATCCAAGCAAATGTTGCAAATTTATGAAACTTCGAATTTCAATGCATTGAATTGCGAAAAACTTCTATAGTGATAAAGAAATCTATAAAAATACTAGAATGTAGTGCGAAATCGTATTATTATGAAAAAAATACTAAAGAATAAGAAAATTATGAAAACATTGAAAATTAATCGAAATTTTTATTCGATAGCATGGAATTCCAAAAATGTATACCGCAATTACGGGAATACTTGGAATCAATGTAAATACTAAATCATACATTAAAATTTCATACATTTTAAAAAAATTCAAAAAACACTAAAAATATATTAACTATCAATAACTACGTAGATATTATTTTAATAATGATCTTTATAGCTTTCGATCCCAGGACATTTAAATCTGATTATCTATATACAAATAATCAGAAATACCAATCACTTATTCGAATTTCATCAACACTCAAAATATACGAAAAAAAAAAATTACTGGAAACACTGTGCAACACAAATTTTGATATCAGAATGTAGAAGCAAAAATTAAATCTACGCTAAATTTAAAGATTCGCTTGTCTCGGGGTTTTGCTAAATTAGGTTGCAAAAACGATTGATTCAACAATTTGTTTCATCTTTTCTCTCTTTTTAGCGCATTGCTGGAATAGGTGTGTCCTTCTCGCACTTCAAAGTTGAAATAGAAAGCTTTATTGACCTAATTTATTGAAACCCTGAGACACGTGTGTCTTAAAATTAAGTGTATATTACATTTTTGCTTCTATTTTCTGATATCACAATTTTTATCTGAAATTCGTTGCACAGTGAAATCGGTCTATTCCTGGAAAATATATTAAAACTGAAAATCGTTGAAAATTTTCAGTAGTGAAGTATCGAAATCTATAAATCTATAGAGCAATATACATAAATAATATATAAATCTTCAAAAATTCCGGTTTATACTACATAATTTTCCAATTAATATAAAATCTGGAAATCACGTAAATCTCTTAAATCACTAAAAATATATAAAGTACTTACGATTTTCAATTCTAGAAGTCTAATCAATGAAAATACTATTATTTCATGAAAATGCTGGAAAACCTTTTAAAATGTTCATACTACTAGAAAAATACGAGAAAAACTAAAAATCTATATGCACTTAATAACTATGTCGTTAAAGTTTTATCAAGAATTTTGGAAACTTTGAATTCTAGAGCAATTAATTTTTTGAAACGATATAAAAATCTTGCAAATTACCATTAAATGTTTTAAATTGTATAAGCAAAATGGAAAAAAATATACATAACAGAAAATCTGTATAAATGATACTGTTAAAATCAATTCATACATAGAAAAACGCACAGCACATTCTTAACAATACGAGCAAGCGGAGCAAGTATAGCAAAATTTCATAGATAACATAAAATACAGAAATTCAAGGAATCATTGAAATACCAAAAGTCTGTGTAAACGTTACATGTCTATAAAGTAACAAAATTTTAGAATTTGGACTCCTATAGCATCGAGTTCCATAAAGCTATATAGAAATCTATAACAATATAAGAAAAACCTTCAGGTTGTAAAAATCCTAAAGAAATATGAAAAAAAACAAAAAAACAATTTCACCCTCAGTCACTTTCAAATTACCTGAATCGAAAGCTTTCATATTAAATACTTATATGAAAAAAGTGCAACAATAGACTCCAAAACAAGTTCTAAAATGTCATAATCCTGAAATACGAAAAATTGATAAATCGTACTCTCACAACTAGATAGTCGAAGACTGAAAATTGCTAAATTCCTAACTAAATGTGTTTATTCATAAAATCCCTCCCCGAAATTTATTCTGCCAACACCCATCCATAAAGATAAGATTTTCGCACAACTTAGTGAAAACTTCAAAAACATTCATTTCCTACGGCAGTTTTCCTCTTCGAAACGCAACGCCTGGTATCATTTTCCGTTTCGGGGACAGTTTTCACACGCTCAGCCAGCTCATACCCATTTCAGGTGCACGCTGCAACCACAAACTCTACTCGATAGAACTGAACTTTCTAGTACTGTCAACCGAACAACTCTGTACAAATTATTCTAATCACCTTGGCTAGATGACATTATTCTAACTGCGCGGAAAAACGACGCGCTATTTAGTGGCCCGTAGCAAAATCAAACGAGTTTCCGGCGTTTTACCTTTGCCTCGGTGTCGCCTGGTTACGCTCGCATTTACAGGATCGCCTGTAATTTATTGTATTTCGTAGCGCCACGTAACGGTGCTGTTAATCAGCGCCCGGTTTACTCTACTTAACCGCGACTCACCTGCCGCGATATAAAAGCAAATCGCGCATGTTAATAATGAGCGCGCCGCGTCGGAGCCCAGATTTATCGCGAGAAGAGTCTCGTTATCATTAGAGACGCTGACTCGTAACGTTTCGTGTTCCAGAACTCGAACGATTGATGGTCATTATTGATTGATGTAGAGGTGTTCTTTTGGGTTTCGCGAGAAAGTTCAAGTTCCTCTCTACTAAATTAGCACTTGGCGAATTCACGGTGTTAAATAAAAACTTACGTTGGAAATGTAAGATACAGAATTTAAATGAATCATTCGCAGTTGAAGCGTTTCATATTAATTAGCAGAGTTAAGGAAAATATGTGCAAATGCATATTTCCGGCATATTTTCTCGATTTGTTAGAAAAAAGTTGAAGTTAGTAGCGAATTTCGTCAAGAATCATGAAGATTTTGTATATTTAGTTAAAATAGTAAAAAAACGGTACTAAAAAATTTTTTTCGAGAAAAGACACCGTCTTTTATTTGAAAGTGTTTGAAAGTTTAAACTAGTTACAATTTGCTGTTACCGATACGTTGAGTTTAATGTTATACATATAAATGATTGTTTATTTTAAACATAAAAATGAATCTTTTTAATTCGTATACATATTTTTTATGTTTTGTAATTTTTTGAGCATGTGTCATTGATTCTTCGCGAATATTTTCAGGCATATTTATGCAATTTTTTCACACATTTGGCAGTTTTGGAAGTTTTGGCAGTACGACCAAAACTTCAGGAATGATAACCAAATAATTGGTTATTGCAACCTAAGTATCAGTCATAAAAATTTAGCATTAGTTACTAATACCAGAAGTTTTGGTTGTAGTATAAAAAACTTCGGTGTGTCCATATTTTACTCAATCAATGGTTGCTGTAACCTAACTATTTTCCTCCGTGCGCAAATATTCGAATAAACCCTATGAAGAGTGATAAAAAATATCCTACTTATCACATTTTTCCAAATTCCTGTTTATCCATGATTCTATGATTTTATTTTTCCAAAATGAATATTATGTGGATAAAGTATGAGAAAATTAACCTGAAATAATTTTTGAGAAAACTTATCGAAAAATATAACCAAAACTTCGAATCGGTGGATGAACAGTTTAATAAATAAAAAATATATCAGTCATATATAAAACTTTAGTTTCTACAGCATAGAATTCTATAAATTACGGAAAATACTTAAAATACTTAAATTTATCGGATAAGTGCCTTTCAAGTTTTTTCAACAATCTTTGAAATTTCTGAAAATCATACGAAAAGAAATTGTTTTGTTCTAACAACCAAATCATTTACTTAAATATGGGTCAACCAAACTTTTAGATATGAAAAGCAATGTTTTGTTAATTTCAACTACAGTTTTCATTATGACAATTTTATGTTGGCAGTTACACATATAACAAAAACTTTAGTTCTCAGAACTAAAACTTTGCTTAATCCACATTTTATTGAATGAATCGTTGCTGGAACCAAACATTTCTTTCCGTGCAACCAAACATCGATTCCTTCATTATTAAATTCCAAATTTATATATAGAAATCCATGTAAATACTATAGAATTTTTTTCGAATCGCAAAATTAATTGAAAAATATGCAGAATACTGGAAGTATCAAAAATTTCTGAAAGTGCTGTTTCTGAAAAATTGATTGGAATAATGGAGATATTTCGAACATTAAATTTAAGTAATCGCATTCAAGGAATCTCAAGTAAAAACTTTAAAAAAAAAACAAAGATACATATTGAGATTTTATAAATACTTGAAAAATCAAAATCAAAATTTAAAACACTAGAATTCATAATACATTTTTATAACAATTTTCGAGCTAATAAAAACTGTGAAACTACTGAAAAATTATGAAAAATTCTAAAAGAATATTATTCCAGAGTAATGATATTTTTTGAAAAGTCCATTCGAATACGAAAAATTTTTCGAACTTTGAATTCTCGAGCACAGAATTCTTAAAATCTGTATAGCAGTCCATAAAGATACTTGAATTTTATAAAGATACAAAAAGATCCAGTTAGAAATAATTCTTTTTAAAATCCATGAAATTACCAAAAAATTTCAAACCAAGCAATCTTTTATTAAAAAATTCAAAATTTTCTTATAGAAATTCAAAAAAATATCTGAAAATATTCGAAATACTATTAATAATGAAAAAATACAAAATTGCTGAAAATACTATCAACTTATGAACAAACTGTTTTCTCCAAATTATATCAAAATCTCTGCGATACTTCAGCATATCGATTTTCCTTTCCAATAAATAAATATTAAATATCAGATAATTCCTTTACATCGGATTAGCTGATGTCGATATTTATTGTTTCGATTCACATCCCCACTAACATCTCGAAGCACAAAACGTAAGATTTCGTAGATTGTGTCGAGAATTAATAGAAGATAGGGCCTTTCTCGTTAGTGTGATATCGATCTCGTGACATTTGGTCGCGAGGAGGATTCTGCGACCCCCGTGAATTCACAACCCTAGGGGTGCAGTTTTAGACAAGTGGCTCGTTGGATCGTGACGTATATCGTACGCAGGAGATAATATATCGATGGGGTTGACACAGATATATCATTTAAATGCCTAGTGCTTCGTACATGATCACGTATTATTCTGTATGAATGCTGGGGAAAACGGTTTTTGGGTGTGAGCTTGTGTGGTCGATTTTATGGATGTCGTTCATATGGTTAAATCAAACGAGAAAAAAATTAAAATAAAAAAAGTTTAGCAAAATGTTGAAATAATACTTATAATTATAATTAAATAAATAATATAATAATAAGTTATATATTTATATTATAAAAATATGAAATTGAAAATTATTCAAAGAGTGTGAAATAACTTACATTGCATTCATCAAACTAAATGTTTGCAATAACTTTATGACAAAAATATGCCTTGTTTACTGTAATATTTGGAAAAACTAAAATAATGCAATTTTACAATTTCATGACGTTCAACAGATATATTTACTCTAAATCTGCAATAACTATTTCGAGATAACTTCAGTCATCTTTCTTTCATCTCGTAATTTACAAGTATCATTTACAAGTAATTGTTCAAAATCTGTGATATATCAAAGTGAATACAATGGAATCGAAAAATAATCACCGATGGTGTTTGATTGTTTCATTAGGTACTAGGCGCGATAAACAACGTAGATGAAAAATGCGATAAAACCGCGTTCAAGAGAAAGACGTGGGGACAAAGCTCTGGAGGATTGAATATTTATTTGTGGACCATATATTCTTATGGAAAGATAGATTGTATCGCGGTTGATTGTGGCGTGTGATAACAGTATAAGTGGCTCTAAATAAATGGTGGCGCTGCCATTGTACGACTATAAATATCCTGATAAGCACAGTAATTACGATCGCAAGCAATTATACCGTGAATGAAATCACTTAGGAGTTTAGAAATCAAAAGAATGGAATTCAGTCATACTTTCGGGAAAATTATGAAAATGAAATAAAACGGAAAATTTTCAGTCATTAAAATTCAGAAATAAGATAATAATGAGATCAAGATATATCAAGGTAAAAACGTACGAATTATAATTAAAAAATTGATGTACAATTTTTTTGAATAGTTTAACAAATCGTGTACTATATTGAACGATTTGCTGATTCTACGAATTTTACGGAGACGAATATCTTAAAAAAAACTGTTGAGCATATTCACGAGCTGCCAAAAAAGTGCCTCGAATCTTTTGTAAAATATCCAACGATTCAGCAAGCGCCCTCAGCTCTCAATATATGCAGGTTCAATGCCTCCGAGCATTTGACAATCCGAAGGGTACTTGTGCTTCGTGTCTCCTAAAAGTCGAGCGCCCTCGATTTGGAAGGCGTGTTCTAATTCCAGATTGTCTAAGGGGTGCATACTTTTCGGTATAAAAATTCAGGCATTATATTGATTAAAAGAATCTGTTCGGAAGAGTCTTAAATACATATCGTAATGCAAGTGAAAAACTTTTTATCTCTAAAAAAAAATTTTGGAATTTGAATTTCGGGAAATCACCTTAGATGATAAATCTTTGATCGTTTATTATTTTTAAAATGTTTACAATATTAGAATTTAAGGATGTTTAAATTTCACGTGGCAACACAAACTAACGTTAATTTGTAATTTCTTTTTATTCGGACTTTACTTGTAACGTGATTAAGATGCTTAGATAATAAAATTTGGAACGTTTTTACTATACTTACACTTCATACCTCCAATAAATTAAAAAAAACGTAATTACATGGATTTTTAGTATTGAATTATAATTATTTATATTACTTGATTTTTTTATGATTTCAAGTTTTTTCTTAGAATTCTTGCATTTTTATAGATTGCTTAATGGATCTCTATAGTTTTTCTGAGGAATTTAAAATTTAATAAATTTTTGTACTTGAAAGAATTTTGCATGAAATAGTTTTGTTATCAACTTATAGTTCTTTGACTATTTTTTGAGTATGTATGTGAATAGCGGTATTTTTTGTGTACTGAGGAATTGTTGTATTCATTTTTGAAATTAATGCTCTAGCCAAGTTTTATAATTTTTCAGTATTTATGTACTTTGTGTATACTTATTAATATTTTTTTTGCATTCTGAGGCATTCATCAAATACGTAAGATTTTTTACTTTTTTATAAGATATCTTTCAAGGTTTCTCTCATGTGATTTTCTTAAATTCTAAGTTGGAGAAACTGTCATTATTTTAATAGATTTACCCCCCCCCCCCAAAAAAAAAACGGTAACCTTGTAGATTTTCAGTACTTTCATTTTTTTGTGTATTTTTCGAGGATTTAGAAGATATCAATATTTTGTTAGTGTTTTTTTAGATAACTATGTTTATTCTCAGAATATAATACTTTAAGAGTGAAAGTTTTATTGATTTTTAGGATTATTATAGATTTCTTGAAAAAGTAATTTAAAATTCATAAATATCTTTTGAATTCTTATTAATATTGGAATTTTTTATATTTATCAAATTCACTACAATTTACTGCAGATTTATAGATTTTTAAAAATTTCCTAAGATTAGTATATGGATTTTGAGATTTGACAGATTTTGAGTATTTTTATAGATCGTGCCGAATACAATGACTTCGTGAATTCTTAGTATTTCATAGATTTTTCGATGAATTTTTTAAACAATTTGTACGAATTTAGTCATAATGTAAACCTACTATTTAAAAAAAATCATGATATTATCGTGATATAGTTACATTTACATCTATCGAATATTCTTACATCACATTTATGAAACTGGCATCCATAGACTTTATATAGGCCATGTAATTTTTATGTTCTGAAAGTAAAAAACTCTAATAATTGAAATGAAATTTATACTAAAAAATACTGAATAAAATTCTGGACGTTTAGGAAAATGAGGAAAAAATAAATCACAACGGAAATTTTCGTCTGAATTTTTCTTTTACACAAAAAACTTGCACGACATATGAAAAATTCAAATAGCTGTCACAGTAAGACAAGTTTTTTCTTTCGTTACAATTTCTCCAAATTTACGTCTGTTTTATATTTATAATAAACCACCATTTCTCATTTTTTTAATTTAATTTTTTTAATTGAATTTATTCTTTAAGAGTACTCAATTGATCGATAAACGACGATTGCCATATCTTATGTGTCTCTTGCTGTAAAAAAATGATAGAGTAGTTTTTTCTATATTATATTTTTTTATTTCACTTATAGAACAACGAAAAAGTAAGATATTGTAATTGTGATTTATAAATAAATTTTATGCTTTCGACTAATGCGCCACGAATTAAAAACAGGACAAATGCCAGTATATTTTAAATAAAAAATCAGCATACATTTGATAAAATTTTAATAAATAAAATGTTACAGTTCGAGCTCTCTGAATTTATCATGTTGTATCATTATTTTGAAACAATGGAACTTTTGAAAAGGATGACACACAATGGTTATCAAATCGTTGAACTTGAAATTCGGTTAGGTTAAGTTAAATGATTCCATTGAATATTCCTACAGATATTTTTTTGTAAACTGACATACTGCCATATTTTCCTCTACATGGGACATATAACAATGATATTTCGAAAGTTAAACAATTTCATAATTTGGAATGAAATTGATGTTGTATGAAATTTAATAGGCTGAATTCCAAGTTTCTGGGTAAATTAAAAAAAAAAACAATAAAAAAATTGTTTTTTTTTTCATCACAATAAAAATGTCTATAAAACTCTTATCAGTTGATCAATAAATCGATACAGAAATTCTATTATACAGATAGAAATTGATATATCCTGATATATCGATACGTATCGCCTATCTTCAGATGTTAGATACATCCGAATCGCAGCGTATATCAACGCGGCCATGAACGTGTGTCACGGCCGAAACAAGGCGAGATCTTCCCATGCCGGAAACGATATCCGCGTGGAAACGGAAATTACACGGCGACGACATTTATTCAACGCGCGAATCCGCGAAATGAAAAATATGAAGTTTCCCTGGTAAAGTATATTTCGTACAGGAGAATAAATTGTTATCGGGCTGAAATAAATCTCGACGTACCCGATTGCGGATGAGGTATAAAATCCGGCGTACCAAGTTTACGACCTTGGCCATCGCATAAAAACTTCTAAATTACAACGGATGGGTGGTTTTTCGTGAAATACTTGGAGATTAAACAAATTGAGTCGCGTTTAACTGAAGACACTTTCCTCTACGTCCCATCTATATAAATTTCCGCCTTTTGACGTCGCGAAACCACGTTCGAACACCTCCACCTACAATAAAGGTTTTGCTGCACTTTCACTGTACTATCTCGCACGCACCGAAGTATGTGACGATAAATATAGAGGAAAGAGAGACGTAGGTCGGTTTTCCATAGGCGGGGCAGTCGTCCTTCGGTAGTAGGTAATTCATATTTCATGATAAATTGTGTCTTTTCTTTTTGTTTGGTCGAGTTAGACATGCCGTTTTCGAATCTATTTCACTTCCTGTTCACTTTTCAAACTTGTTTGCCTTCATTTTATGTATGTTACACATTTGATTTATTTTTATAGCGGGGTGTCTCTTTTCTCCAAAAATCTTGTTTTAAACAAGAGTGTTTTCCAAAATACTTAATAAAATTGTATTTTTTAATGAGTAATAACAAAAGTACTTTAAATACAGTTTGTCACTTCATATGACAATTGATGTTTATTTCTTCCGGATTATAATTATACTATTAATAGAAACAATTTGGATGTTATACTTTGTTCCTCTACAGAAAAAAAAGGATTTGCTGCATTAGCAAAAAGATGTGTAGTTTCTACTCAACGTGACAAAACGAATTTTTTTGCAGCATTAATGAAATCACAAAATATGAAGTTCAAAAACAATAAAGATTGAATTTCCGTTACAATGTTATAAGGTGGATTTTCTTGTCAGATTAAAAAGCAACAATACACAAATTTTTTTCATGAATAAATAATTAAATAGTAGGAAGATAAGATTTTTGTGTTATCGTTGACTGAAATGAAGAAGAAAAATTCAACATGCGTAATATAAAGATTTCATTTGGTTTTGTAATTTCGATAGCACGAGTGAAAACGTCATTACGATCCATAAAAAGATTATATCAGTTCTTTAGGACAGTTATTCCCACCGATGATTTGCAGTTTTGAAATGTATTGCTTGAACATCCGATGCATCAATTAAGATTTGTAATTAAAGGTCGATTCTTGAACTCTAATGAAATCAACACATCTTCAAGGTCGAGCATCAAGTTAGGTGAGAAATCGAAAGTTAAATCAGAAGTTGACAGGTTTATAACTTTCATCTCATCATCCTCACTGAAAAAAATTCATGTACTTTCAACTTTACTCATGTGAAAAGTGTGAACTATTGGATCAACGATATATTTGTGCACGTGACGATCTTTTCTTTTATTTTTCGAATTCTGATACATTCTTGAATAGTTTCATAATTTTATATACATTTTCAATGGAATTCTCATAATTTTTCTTGGGTACATAAAGTTCTACAAAAAAAAAATTCTTGACACCTGGCTGATTTGGATTTTCAGAGAATTTTATGTTAGGTGTGTCATATCACTTAATTTTGAGTAAATTGACGTAGTGTTGAATAGGCCTTTCTACTAAACAAAGTCAAATGCTTTTAACATCTTATCGTTTATTGATCATGGAGAGTTGTGAGGATTTTGCGTTACATAATTAAATGATAGAGGTTTTAAAACTGTTCATGTGACGAGATTTTTTAAACGAATATAAGGGTCATTCTTTTACAAACCGCACACCTTTTTGAACTTGACACTTTTGATTAAGTTAAAATTTTGTTCATAGACGCTATAAATAAAATTAATTGACACGTGTTTTATAATTTGGCCGAAAAAATTTTTTTCCAAAAAATATCAACGTTTGATTTTTTGACAAATTTTTGATTTTTTTCAAACTTCTTAGACTTAAAATTCGATATCTCCACTTCTACTGGTCCGATGGATGTAATTTTTTTTTATTTGATAGATAATAGTGTTAGTTTACAGATTATGTTTTTCAAAATTGCTTATTGTGATTTTTTTTTATAATAAGAAATAAAAACAAATTTTCCTTCTAATAAGTTTTTGAAACCCTTCCCCCGAGTCAAATTCATTTATACTGTTATCATTTTGTTCGGTAATCTGTTATCTACAAAACTCATTTAATGAAAAAGTGGTATCTTTTTCGGATCGGAAAATATGCAATTTTTCCGAGCGCGACTCACGCAGCGCTCTTTGCAAGCGTCAGTGATCTCAGACGCCAGCATGATTTTTACGTCGTTGGTAATATATTCAAATTTTAAGTTCTTAAAAAACTATCAAACTGAGCTATGAAATATCGCACAACACCAAAAAATGTTATGAATATAGTATTGAGTTATTGAGTATAAATTAACACAAAAAAATTTTGTATAAATAAACATAAAAATGAATAAACTCAAAAAAATAATAATTATTATATAAACATATGAATTGGATTGGATGTTCTTTGAAGATTAGCTCATGCTGCTTATCTTTTCAAAGTACTAATCCATCACACGCACCCTTGCCATGTGATGTGGGAAAAAAGTGCCATTCCGCCGTTCAACCAAAATCTTTCTTATAGTGCGTGAGATTAACAAAATTTTTCTTGTTTTTGTACTGTGTACCTATATGATTTTATGAATTTTTTTTCTAGTTTTATTTGATAAAAGACACTAAATGTTTTTGGAAAACATGAACGGCTATAGTGTCGTGTTGCAAACATTCTGAAATAATCACAAGACTTTTCACTTGTACATTGCAGTTAATAACTCTGTAATAAATTGCAAATGAGTGAACTGTAGCCTGATCATTATTCCAGTTTGTTTTATCGTTATTGATCAAACACTCTAATCAATAACGATGAAACAAAATGTAGTCATAGACTTTTTTTTAGCTCTTTAAAGTCACGAAAGTCAAATCACAACACATATTGTAGTATTGTAGCGAGTTTCTGGATTACAAAAAAAGTTTTTTTTTTTTTTTTTTTTGAAAAAATATCAGGTTTTCAGGAATCCAGGACGTTTTGATAGTTTTCGAAAAAAATCCGGGACATGTCCTAGAAATCCAAAACGTCTAGTAACCCTGTCATACTACAAAAATTCACACTTTCCACAAATTTTCAATTAAAAAGATAAGGACCTGAAAACATAAGTCTGCCACGATTTCGAACAAGACAATGAAAAAATTCTTTACTTGGCAGCGTGCTAGACTGTAAGTTTAGACACGATTTCACTTGTTTCACGCCGTGCACTTCGACTTCTCACGCGCTGCGTGACTTGCGCTCGAAAAAAATTCGTATTCACAAAATTCACAAACGATACCACTTTTCTGTAAAAAGTTTTTGGAAGATAAAAGAATGTAAAAGAATATAATTTTTTTCATAATCAATTTGAGCTGGGGGAGGAGCATGTTAAATGTGTTTCAACAATTAAATTGTTATTAACAATCAATTGTTAACAATTCAATTTTGTTTGCGATATACAGTGAAAGCTGATGTAATAACGCTTAAAACAAGACAAGACTGACATTGATCAGATCAGTACAACTGGAGATAACGAATTTTAAGTGGCAAAGGTTTTAAGAAAATCTGGTCGTATATCGAATATTTGTGTGTGGATATTATTCAGAAAAAATTTTTTTTAACAAAACCATGAAATACGTGTTAAGTTGTTTTATGCGTATGAACGGTAAAAAAAGTTTTAGGCAAAACCAAAGTGTGAAGTTTTTTTTTCCTGAAATCTGTGCGGTTTGTAAAAGAATGACCCAAAAAAAAGAAAAAAAAATTTAATTATATTTTGTTGTCAAGTCTTGGAAAAACTCCATTCATTTCATCTAAAATGGTCCATGTAATTAGGATTGAGTTTTTTTTTTGCGTGGATTTTTTTCAAACAACTTTTTTCGATCGGAATTATTCTTATTGTTTAAAAAAACAGAATAAAAAATTTACACTGCATTGAAAGACTTCAGTACAGGAATTTTCAATAATTTTTGACGTTAACAAAAGTAGTTTTGAAAACTTATTTTGTTCGAAAGTTTGTTTCTTCGAAAATGAATTATTAAAAACATATCTTACAGCGTAAATTTCAATGATCTAACCTTTACTTTAAGATTCTAAAATTTAGAGAAAATAAGGATTGGAAATTATGACAATGATGCTTCTTATATTTCAAAATATTGTAATTACTGAAAAACAAATTTTGGCAAAATGAGATTAGTATCAAGTGTACTTTTAAAAAAGTGTACAAAAAATTTTTTGAAAATATTTTAATTTTCAAGTGGAAAATGTTTTTATCTTTTTTTACAATAATCAAAAAATTTCTAAAAATTTATTGGATTCTGAATGTATGTTTCAAAAGTAATTCATTTCTGATGATCTGTAACGAAAAAACATTATGATCAAATCATTTTTCGTGTAATTATAGAATTTGAAGTTAGTAAAACAAAAAAATTCGAGATGACTACTTATTGTTTTTTACTAAACGAAAAAACAAAATAACAAGGGACCGAAATTGAAGCAGAGTCACAATAGTCAGGTAAAACATTTTTAATTGTTTCGTAAGAAGTGATTCTGAAACCACAAGAAAATTTTTAAAGAAAATTATATAACGAGTCCCATTCTTATTTAAATGGAACATCACTTGAGAAATGACAAAAAATTATAGGAATTTGTTAACTTTTCCTTTAATAATTGAATTATCACGAAAAATTTATTCATGGAAATTCAGGAAAATCAATTTCGAAGCTGAAATTTCGGAATTTTCTTAAGACAATATACCTGAAACTGAAATGAAACAAATCAAAATAATATATTTCATTGATCGCGATATAGATGCTATAAAACAGTTTCCACGCAAGAAATAAAAGTCAAATTTAAATAAATTAGATGATTAGAGTGCATATGATCTTTACGTGAAATTTGTATTGCTATGGAAAAGTATCCCAATTTTTAAGAAATGTATGAGATTCTGAAATTTTTGTCCAGAAAGTAAGTAATTTTTAATGAGCTGTAACAAAAACCATTATGATCAAATGATTCTTTACGTAATTATAAAATTTAAAGATAGCAAAGTAAAAACATCTGAGATGACTTCTTCGAGTTTTTTATTTAAAAAACCAAAAAACGAGCGACCAAAATTAAAGCAGAATCACATTACTCAGGTTCAACATATTTAATTGTTTCGTAAGAATCACAACCACAAGAAAATTTTTCTAAGGAAAATTAAGTTACGTGTCCTTTTTCTATTTAAATGGAACTTCACTTACAAAATGACCAAAAAAATATAAGAATTGGACAATTTTCGGCTAAGTTATTGATTTATAAAGAAAAATCTGTATATGGAAATTCGAAAAAATCAATTTTGAAACCGAAATTTCAAAAATTCTCTACGACAATATATCTGGAATTGAAGCAAAAACAAAAAAAAAAAAAACAAAGTTCATCTCGTTGATTGCGATATAATTGCTCTAAAATAATTTTCACGAAAAAAGAAAAAAAAATTTTTGTTATTTGAATAACCTGGATGATCCGAGTTGATACGACCTTTACGTGAAATTTGTATTGCGATAGAAAAATATCCTAATCACACTCATTAAAATAACAAAAAATGCTCCAATTTACAAAATAAATTATTTAAAAATACAATCAAGCCTAGATTTACTCGATCCGAATTGGGCGTGACACAACCCGCAATTTTCGTACAGGATAATCCCGCGGAAAGTCCATTTCAAAAGCGTCTAGTACAAAACGGTCCGTTCTATATATCATGCATGCAAATAGACACTCGCATAAAGTATCCGCGCATTAAGGCCGGCCTTACTCCCTGATTCCGTGTTATTACTTGACGATTCATTTCAACGGCCGTGAAAATCCCGCGAGAACAATAATCCATGAAAGATCGAGGGTCGATCTCGTCGATAAATTCAGTTCCCGCACGATCTGCCATAATTTGAGCGCTACTTTCGCGGCCCGCGAATGCCATTACGTTTCGTGGACCGCACCCCGCGTATTTACGACTTTCACGTTGAAATAGCGATCGTTTTTGTTCCCGCAAATTTCATACGCCCGTCGAAAACGTACATAATTGATCGTGTACGCGCTTCAATTATCATTGAAATATTGCGCGGGGCGGGATTTCTATTACGCCTCGTTACCGGTCATTTTGCGAAATGACAGTGGCATGAGTTATGACAACACGCTTCTTAATGGTAGCAAATGAAGCTTGAACTTTTCGAGGTCGGAGAGAAAGAGGGTCAGAGAAGGGAAAGAGATTATCTATTACCATAGGTTTTCGTGCTTGGTTTACGGAATTTTAAAAATTTTCGTTCGTTCGAGTTTCGTGATGGTATTCCAAATCTTCAAATCGATGTATTTCAGAAGGTGTAAAACATTTTCAAGATTGATAGCTACTTTATCTTCAAAATATTTAAATACAGTTTAAAAATTATTTTTATATTTGTATGATGCACGAAAATATTCCTAGCAAAGTTGATGTAATAAAATATTATGAAACTGCTATAAAAATTATAACAACTCACAATTTTATACAATATTAGTATGTTACCAGGGGAGAACATGTTTTCATTGTTATTTAGTGAATTTCATCAGTATTCAAGCACATAATTTATGCGTTGTATTCGGATCTGAGTCACTTGAAGACAACTGATTCGCAAGTTGAATAAAGTGCGTAAAAACATTATTCCGCAGTCGAAAATTAATAATAAATTCTAACATCTTCCACAGTCAGTATTAGCAATTCGAAGCAGAAAATATTGGAAACCATTGATTTCGACTTTTTTCGCCTTCACAGTTGGAAACTAATAAAACACGTTTTGTGTATTTCACCTTCATTTTATCTTCAAATCGTGTTCTCGAATTTCACAATTTATTTAACGTACATCTTAATAAATGTTGTAGGATTATTTCAAAACGAGTTTAAATTGAACGCTAACGGCTATTTTTACACAATTTTATTAATTTATAACACTTTTTTTTATTTGCTGAATCTACACCCATAACTTCTTTTCATCTATTTATATCTCAGTTTTTTTATTTCTGTTGCCATGCAGTAAATTAGATAACAAATTTTCGTCTAAAATTTATGAATGAGAAACACTGTGTTCAGATGATAAGAATATAAATTATCATTTTTTTAACTACTTCATAGGAATACAGTTGATTGAATACTGTGTTACAGAATATGCAAAATTTTCGAAATTCCTGTATCTAAAATATCAGAATCATAAATTTTTCTGATCCTGAAATTCGACATTTCTTATTGATTGCATCCATAACTATTACTTTTGTTATATTTTTAGTTACTGCCTTTTTTACTTGGGTTTTGTAGAAAATCTAAATAAAATATTCACCAGGAGAAAATTTTTCAACTATGAAAACTTATTATCATAAACTTGTAATTATTATAAATGAAAATTGTTATTAACTTCTATTTATGTACTTTAAAAAATTATTTTTAAATTCATTTCTTTTCGATGTCTAAAGCTGATGTTTTTCAAAAAATGTACTACGCAGTAGGGGTTGATATAAATTAAGAAGTAAAAGCATTAAATTGTAATTGCTAAGAAGGCAGTAAACTCTATTCACTGATGCAAATTTACTGTTTTTTCCAACAACAACAACAACAAAATAATAATCACAAAAATTGCTGATTTGAAATACATAATATTAAACACGCACATCTCTTCAAATCAACTATTTTTGTTTCACAAGTTGAATCTATGCCTTCGTTTTTTTTTATTGGTTTATCGTCCTTTTTTCGAACTCTTACTTTTCAATGATAAATTCGATAAAAAATTATTCATCGAAAATTATTAAACATAAAAGACCGAGTAATAAACGTGGGAAATAAACATTTCATTTATTGAAACGAATCGATAAAAGTGCAGTTAATCTGGTTTTTTCATGCAAATTTTTCACAACTTTTCAAATTTCTCATCCAGAATACCAGAATAAAAATTTTATTTGATTTATAAATTTCTATACTATATCAATTAAATCTGAAACCACAACTAATTTTAGTTTTTTTCTTTGTATAAAAATTGTTCAAAAATTTTTTTTTTAATTATGAGATCTGAAATTCGAAATAATTGATTTTAAATAAGTAGTTATGTGTATTTTTCTATTGAAAAATCCTAGTCACGATTTCTTTATGAAAAAATTAATTTTTCCAGTTTTTCAAAACTAACATAACTGCAATAAGAGTTTTTCATGAATGCACTAAATCGTAGTAAATAATATTATTCTATAAATCAATCAATTTTCTACACGAATTTTTATCCGAAACTCAGTTATTTCTCAACAAATTTCAATTTTCGATCAAACTACGATCCATATCTCGTTTCATTACCTCTTTTTCCGTATTGACTTTATAGCTCATACATCATTGTTTCTTTTTTTACTCGTATCGTTAGCACATAATTAATTCATGATTATCCAATTCCGCGGTAATAGTAACAGTTCGTAAAATCAGTATGCATTCGACGTTGCGATGATGGTACAACGTTCGGCATAATGTTGCCTCGTGGGTTCGTTCGATATCGAGAGAGAATCTTGAACTAGAGCACTTTACAAATTGAACGGTAAGCGCTAAAAAAACTCGCGCGTGTACGCAGTCCAGCAACCTACGAGCCGTTATACGAGAAAAACGTATTCTCGTGCACGTGGTACTTGCAGTCATTCGCGTATTAGCATATAAATTATATTATCGTGATTTATGTTCCGGTTGCTATGCTATATAGCTACCTACACGCATTTCCAGGGGTTGTTGATTAAAATTCGATCTCTTGGTGTCGTGAAGTTTGCTGAAAGCTGAGTGATTGATGCGAGAGTAGAAAACTGGATGAAAAAATGGCAGAATAATGAGCAGCTTTTTGAGGATTGAATTATTGCTATGTCTCGTAAAATAAAAGTTTATATTTGAAAAAATCAAGTGATAAAATGGTGGTTGCAATGTAACAATTAATAATAGATTTGACTTTTTACAAAAAAAAAATTTTGTTAAAAAGTATTTTTTTAATCGTACTCACGTAACTATATCCTAGAATGAACACATTTTGTCGAAAAACTCCTCCTGAAAATTTTTTCTGACTACGCTCATGACTCGTGGAATACTCAAACAATCTGGCATCTCTATTTTCAAACAACATTTCTGACTCCCATGGCTGATTTATCGACTGAAAACGCCACATCGTCAAGTACCAGGATATTTGCCTTTTTTCGCACGAAAAAAAGTAGAGTCCTAGAAAGGAATACTTGGGAAGTAACTCGAGTGGCAACCCTGAAACGAGTCACACTGAGGCTCGTATTCCTCGTGTATTGTTCATAACTCGGTGCAGATTTTATCATGGAGCCAACAGTAGAACTGTTTTTGCTTTCAATGTCAGGCAGAAGCCTTCCTCTCCTTTTACTTTGTCGGAAAAAGTCGATACGGAAGCGGCGAGCTGCATCAAAATTGTTCTCACGTCCGACCTTCCTGCCTCGCCGCACACACGCGGCTGAAATAATCAGCGAATCAGACGACCTGACGTTTTTTCAGGACATCTTGACGGCAACGAAAAAAAAGCCCTGGTGAATTTTGTCAAAATCTCAAATAGAATCACTGCAAAGTTTATAATTTTTTTGAATGACACTTGACTCAAATATTCATCAATACAGCGATCTTTGGAAGCCAATTTTTTTATGAGAAAAGAAAATGTACAATTCTATGATTCTCTGAATTTTCGGGTTTTCTGTAGCAGTGTTCAGGAACTTACAATTCGCAAATATCATGATAAAGTGGAAACATACTTTTACAATAAAAATCCTAATCCTATCTAGAAATTAGTATGAGATATTATTCGCAGTAATTGAGAAGCAGAAATAAAAAATCTACTTTAGGACTTACATTTCCTTCAATTGAGGGTAAAACCAACAAAAAATGATGTATTTTTTGAAGAATGTTTTTCATGTCTCAAACAATTCTGAAAAACTTGAAAAGTATCAAACTGGTTACGAAATCTTACGGCAATGAACTTGGCTGAAACGCTAATTATTATGCAATTCACTGCTTGGCGAGCAGTCTGCCCTTTAATGCTGCGAAGCCATGTGCGGCTCGAGATGATTTATGCTAGTCAGAATCCTCACTTGTAATTTTTCTTGCGCCGTGCACGCCGGATGAACGACTTATAAACACTTTCCCGTATATGACACGTCACTCAAAAAAAGGAAGCTTATTTTCAGTTTTTTGCAGGTTTCAGGCACTCATGTGTCAGTGGAAGAACTAAAATATGAATTTTTACAGGGAAAAATGGAAACAGTTTGAAAGTTATTTAACTGAACTCAGAACAAAAATAATATCATGAAACACTTTTAACCTGCAAATAAATAAATTTAATTCATTGAATGTCGACCGAAGAAATTAAAAATTTGAATTTTATTTCATGTAAAAACAAATTTCTAATCTTCCAGTATTTTGGGATTAGGGAACTTATCTTAGGGAACTTATTTTGGGATTATATCTTCGAAATTAGCAGGGAAAATTTCAAAAGTAAAAAGGTACAATTTTTAGGGGTTTTATTCAAAACATAACAAAAAATTGAAAAATTGAAATTGAACAAAAAATTGAACCAGATTTGGAACACAAAAAATTACATTTTGAATAGTTTATATTTAAATTTATTATTTTTTACGGCATCAAGAATAAATAACGCTTAATTTTCAAATTCATGGGTGCAGAAACATACATTAATTTTTTATTAAGCGATACACAAAATTCGATTCGACCATGAAAAAGTTGAACATTCCGAAGTAAAATATAAAAAAACTTCAACTCCGCTTTTACGACACGTCGTAAAAAAATCACTTGCCATCGACCGTCACGTTATTTTTTGCAGTTACAGCGAATATCTGCGAATTTTTCGAGAATGCACATTCCTCCGTATATTTATAGATGACGAAGGCCTTGCGACTTCTCCACCTTTTTTTAGCATTTATATTCACCACACATAAGTATAGTTCGTATGCTGCTATACATGAATGATACAGTTTTGGAAATATTTTTTATTCCTTCTTTCTAGAATGACAAGTTTTACGAGCTTCGCAAAAATTTAAATGAATATAATTACTAATATTGTAACCTTAATATTTCTTGTGTATGTCTGTTAGGACTTTACCTAACCTAACACATCTTAACAGAACGAATTTTTTTGCAACAGTAGTTTATTTTTTGATGCCTCAACAAATTTTTTTTACTACTAGAGCATAATAACTATGCCATGGAATTTTGGAATTTTCGGGAAATGACCTTCATTAAAAAAAGACCTTAAGGAGAAAAGTACACACAGAAAAAACATCTTTGATAAAAATAATGTTGAAAAAACACGGTCTAGAAGGACAGTTACCCAATCTAAAAAATCGTTATCGAAATTAGCGCTTCTCAGGAAGTTTTTCTTTCAAAACCACTTATAGTAAGAGGGAAATCTTCGCAATTTCACTGGGAACCTTTTATTTTCTTTCCTATTTTCACGTCACCGCAAAAACTAATGAAACAAGTCGCACGAGAAAGCACTTTCGGCGCACTTTCCGCGCACACTAATTAAACAAAGCCGAGCAAATCAATCGCCAAGCGGGAGGCATAAGTCAACCGAGCCACTGAGTATCGATAAACAACTCTATCTCGCTTGGCAAATAAGATGGAACGCTCTCCTGTAGCTTACATCGTTGTCCGTCATCCTTCTATCGTCGGGAGAAATCGAATTGAAAAGTATGCGACAGGAGTATCTCGCGGGATATATTGTCCCGAGCTTTATTGACTCCCTACGCTCGTGAGTCAATCTTATCATTTTACTCAGCGAGAGTTATGGGACGGTTATTCATGGTCGTGAAGAGCTTGGAATTCAGTCTCGATTTCTTCGGTAAATAATAACTATAAATAATAACGAAAAACTGTCGTCTTCCATATTGACGTAGCTGCAGGGAGAGGGGTTGTCCACCCTTTTTTTTTTTAAATTTTGCTTAGTTCACAAAAAACGGTGTAAAAAAATATAGATCGTCAAATCTGTTATTAACTGCGGAAATAATCGGAAAAGGTGAATTTGTCGAAATTTATATTTATTGTTGAAATATTAACGAACTTTTGAAATTTTGAAAAACTTAAAATGATTCAATGCAATACAACACGAAAAAAAAAAGATTTACTGTAGGAGCAAAAAGATGTACTGTTTCAACACAACTTGACAAAACGAATTTTTTTTGCAGCAGTAGCTTATTTTTTTTCCCATGCATCCACAAAAAAGGCCACTTTTTTTGCATGGAATGTGGGAAAAAAATCCACTTTTTGGGGTACTCACGAATGAGCGGGAAAAATCATTTTTCCCTAGGGAAATATTAATAAATCACTGATACGAGGTAAGAAAAGAAAAA
>JAPYZL010129209.1:0-20362 GCA_030522825.1 Platygaster orseoliae
AAAGTATAGGGAATCTTTCGGTAAATGTATCTTAAACTGATATATAAAACAAACCGCTCTTACGACCTCGACGAAAAACTGATATTTTATTGTTGATATAAAAAGACAGTTACTGTAAAAATTTCAATCAATTATTGTTTTTCGTTTACGAGATATTTGACACCAAAGTTCGAAAGTTTTTGACATTAGAGCTGTATCAAGCTGTCATTAGGAAATATCGTCTACAATAGTAGAAGTAGCTGAAGTTGGCGATGGAGATACAGACACAAATTTCCACTTTGAAGCCTTTGGAGGATTGAACACGACTGACTCACAACTGTTTTGAATGAGTTTTACTTTTGACCACCAGTCGCACAAATATTTCCTAAATATGTATATGTGTCACATTCCAAGAAAAGCGTTTAAAGTAGATCCCAATTCGTCTGTCGATTTTCTTGTGCTATCGATCATGGGTCTAACCCAAAAATGACAAGCCAGTTCAGGTGGAAAAAAGCGCCATGGCGGAAATGATCATAACTCTTGAAGTATTATTCTAATTCTGTCATAATTATTGTTCAATCATTCTTTTATTTTTAAAAATCCTGATTGTTCGTATTTTAATCGATTTCGTAGCTCATGACTCCTTTTTTTACTCATTCATTTAAAAATAAAATTATATTAAGTCATACCATAATTTCAAAGGACGTGTTTGAACTTTTAAAACTAATAAAATATTGTAACTAACGGATATATAGGAAAAGTCGATGAAAATCAGTAAAACCTCGCTGGGATGGCTGTACTTTACGGGGAAAAGTCCGGGTATTATCCCGCGAAGAAGCGTTCCCGTAATACCGAGATAAGCAACCTTTTCAGGACCGAAACGAAAGTAATAACTTGAGCGGTATCCGATTCAGCGTGGAATGAATCCGTGGAAAAAGGGTCTACTGGAAATACATAAATTCCCCCCCCCCCCCGAAAAACTCGAAGGAATAATCCGTTTTAAACGACGGCGTTTTTTAACCTGGGACTTGGGAAGCTTTTTCTCGAGAGCCGGTAGAAACGGATCGCGAGTATAGCAACGTCTGAAATTGAATTCCCTGCGATCGAGGCAGTAGAGAGAACACTCGACCGAGAGGTCAACGAGAGCGTTCTTTTATTCAGCTTCGCCTTCGGCGGGACCGAAAAAATCTCCTCGGGTGTGATGAAAAAAAAGAAGAGAAAATGAAAAAAGAAAAGTCGAGTGCGGAGAGGTACTTAGAAATTGATGTTTCTCCGCGGAAAATTCAGAAAATTGGCAGGGACTTTTGACTCTTGGATCATCGCGTGTGAAAATATCTCGTTCCGTGGAATTGTTTGACATACGCGCATTTATTTCACTTGAATGTCTATAGAAATTTTGCAGATCATCTCTTCTTCCAGTATTTTTTCAGTTTCTCCACATTTTCTCCATATTATTAAGAAAATTCTGTATTTTTACAGAAATTCCTTCCCTTCTTCTACCAATACACAGTACAACAACCAAGTTCCTTCATTTTCATTTAAACCTATCATCATATCACGCATTAAGTTCCTATCAAACAAAAAAGTTGTAAGGTGAAATTCGGCTCCATCCTGACTCTTTCGAAAAATGCAGAATTGTTCCGGCGACGAAAATACGCCTGATTTATGCGCTTGGAAAGCGAAGCGTATAGAAAAGTGCATTTTCTACGGCAAATTGATTGCCCGCCGCAATGGTAAATCGCGAAATATGCGGGCATCCGAATAACAGCGGAATTTCGTATGCCAACCTCGCAAGGCTTTCCAATTTGAATATTCGGGGGGGTGTAATTTACCACATACCAAGAAAAGTTTCGCAATTAATAACGTTGGTACCGAGGAAACTGATGATAACGACAAAACGCGCAAAATTACAACGAGGCTCATTATTCAGAGCGTCGAACCAGATATTTTTTTTTTTTTTTTGAATAATCGCAGAATGTTTTTTTTTTATTGATTTTATAAAAAGATTGGAAGTACACATTTAAAGTGTATGTTTGATGTGTTTTTTCTTATATGAATGTCATGAAAATAACTGAAGTATATGCAACTGAAGTAAATGCAACTAAAGTTGCATGCAACTGAAGTAAATGCGACTGAAGTAAATTCAACTAAAGTTGCATGCAACTGAAGTAAATGCAATCAAAATTGCATGCAACTGAAGTAAATGCAACTAAAGTTGCATGTAACCGAAGTGGATGATATGGAGGTGGATGTAACTGAAGTTGTATGCAATTGAAGTGGATGAAACTGAAGTTGCATGCAATTGAAGTGGATGAAACTGAAGTTGCATGCAATTGAAGTGGATGAAACTGAAGTTGCATGCAATTGAAGTGGATGTAACGGAAGTTGCATGCAATTGAAGTAGATGAAACTGAAGTTGCATGGAACTAAAGTAGATGCAACTGAAGTTGCATGCAACAAAAGTTGATGAAATAGAAGTTAATGGTGCATCAAAAGCGCATAATGGCTCGTCTAAACTCCTTTCATCATTTTCCATGACTCGCAAGACCTTTTCAGGTCATTCTCTTTACTGGTAGCGTTTTGAAGAGATCTCCCCAGCGATATCGCGAGATTATTAATTGCATTTTAAGGCACAAGCGAAATGCTAATTTGCGCTTATCTTCTTTCATTAAGAGCTCTCTCATTACTTCTCTTGAAATATCGAGTCTCACTACATAACTCGAGAACAGATACGCTAGTTCGGAAAAAGCGACACGTACTTATAAAAGCGAAGCTTTTAGGTATCCCGAATCAAAGTCGTTCTCCTCTTTTTCCACGAAGCTCTATTTCGCCTTTGAAACGAGATATTCTCATTCGATTTAAGACTCTTTTGTCGATTCGCATCGCAGCTATAAGACATTCTTGAAATCATGTGAAAAACCGGAAAATCGAAGCGTTTCGAAGTCTGGAAACCGAAATAATCGGAAATAAACGATATGTTGAATATTTGACAATAACAAAGCAATTGATGGATTTTGAATTTCCATGTTTTGAAATGAAGAAATTTGATGCAACGGGAAAGGGAAATGGAAATAGATGCAACTGGATGGAATGCAATTAAAGTGAATGCAACTGAATTGGATGCGACTGAAGAAGATACAACTAAAGTGAATGAGACTGAATGAGATGCAACTGAAGAGGATACAACTCAAATGAATGAAACTGAATTAAATGCAACTGAAGAGGATGCAACTCAAGTGAATGCAACTGAAGAGGATGCGACTAAAGTGAATACAATTGAACTAAATACAATGGAATTAGATGCAACTGAAGTGGGTGCAACGAAAGTTGCTTGCAACTTACGCATTAATCTTCAAATATAGAACTAATTTTAAATTTTAAAGTACATGTGTCAATATTCGAAGATTCAAGAGTGCACGCTTCCGTGTTTTCGAGTTCTTTCGTCCACCAAATTTTTCTCATTTTACTCAATGCGCGACGCCATTCGATAAAGTTGTACGAGAAAGTCGAAAAAGCATGTACTTTTACCTAAAGTGTGCGTTGGCCAACGAAAAGTCCCGTTTTCTTATCAAATATCGCTCACGTATTGTCGAAAAATCGATTTTTTGCTTGTTTACCAAGGAATGCAGCGTCCTGGCAAGGTATAAAATTTTATGGTCCTTCGAGCCGGATGTAGCGCGCACCGATGAATTCTAAGCGCCGTTTCACCCCAATAAAACATTGTTTGTGTAAGGCTGGCATTACCTCCAACGTCAAATATGACGTCGAAAAATAACTCCTGGATCCTGATTCATTTCCAAGTGTTCTTCGCAACCTCGTGTTTCGCATTTAATTAAGGATCCGCTGGAATCGCGAGTTCTCTTCAAGTTTCCTTCGCTGAAACTCTTTTTGAGGGACTGAGTAATGAAGAACGTTTCTCGAGTACTAATATTGACAGGACAATCAAACGTGCTTTATGGATCGAAAATAAATCATTGGATGAGTGATAAAACGATCATTTTTAGATGGAATTTCAATATTTTTATCGAAAGTAGTACATCAGTTGCATCCACTTCATTGCATGTACCACAATTGCATCCACTTTCGTTGCATGCAACTTCAATGGCATCCGCTTCAGTTGCACCCCCTTCATTTCATCTGATTTTGTTGCATGCAACTTCAGTGGCATCCGTTTTAGTTGCATTCACTTCAGTTGAATGCACCTCAGTTGCATCCATTTCAGTTGCATCCACTTCAGTTGCATCCACTAAACTGTATTCACTTCCATTGCATCCACTTTCGTTGCATGCACCTCAGTTGCATCTGCTTCAGTTGCATCTACTTCATTACATCCACTTTCATTGCATGCACCTCAGTTGCATCCACTTGATTGCATTCACTCCAGTTTCATCCACTTCAGTTGCATTCGCTTTGGTTGCATGCAACTTCAGTGGCATCCGATTCAGTTGCATGCCCTTAATTGCATCCACTTCAGTTGCATCTGCTTCAGTTGCATCCATTTTCGTTGCATCCACTTCAATTGCATTCACTTTCGTTGCATCCAATTTCATTGCATCCACTTCAGTTGCATCCACTTTCGTTGCATCCACTTTCGTTGCATCCACTTTCGTTGCATCCACATCAGTTATTTTCATGACATTCATATCAGGAAAATACATGAAACATATAATCAAACTATGGAAAACTCCCGAAAATTTTTTTTCCTTGCACTTTATCACATGCCGAGCATTGTAGCGGTTGAAACTTTAACGAATTCGGCATTTAAGAAGGACCATTACTCGCCTCGATACAGTGTTATGCCAGGGAGATTACGCTTGGATCCCTTCCAAATGTATCGAGCGCCTCGGCCAAGGAGGGAAAAATGGTCCTTCGCCCGGCGGGAAATGAATATTCGATAATCGCGGCAATTGTCTCCAACGAGAGCTTTTTGTCTACGAAGGAAAAGGGCTTTTCTTTGACGCTTTTCCTCTCACGGGAATTAGCCCAACCCCGGCATGAGCTACTTTTCCGGCGAAGCGTTCTAAGTAACCAAAGATCCCTTTGATTGCGGTTTAAATCAGCCACTCGCCGCGTTAACATAGCATTATCCCGGCAAGGATCGCGAATATAATCTATCTTCCCGAAAGTTTAATTGCGTCCAATGGATCGACGTTCGCTCCAACTCGAGTTTTTCCCTTCTTTTTCGTCCAGCCAGCACGTTGCTGGAACATGGCCAAGTACATGTCGCGTTCACGCAGTTAATAAAATAAAGTATCTGTCAAATCTTTTATCGTTCGTAGCATTGACGGAGCCTTTTTTTGCTTCGATCGTCGTGGCTGCGATGAATGCTAACGAGAAACGTGGCGTCGGGGAAAAAAAATTTTTTTATTTATACTATGTTATAAGTACTACTCTATCAGTTTAAATTAGTGAATTTTGTACTAACTCAATTAGTAGGCGAGTGATTCACCATCAAATTAGTAGAATTCACAAGTTAGCTGAAAAAGTAGTTAAATTCTACTACATGAATTGGTGATTCATAATTTCACCTCTCAATTAGTGAATTTATTACTTATGTGATCATTGATATTTTCAGTAACCACATTAGTAGTTTCATATTCTACTATTCAATGAGTAGAATTTTTTAAGTGACAATTTTTTTTTAATTTGTTCATTTCTGAATTGTTTGCATTTTTTTCGATTTAAAACATTTCGAAAAATTAAAGAAAAAAATGGAGTTCTTCCAAGTTGTTGACAACTTTATCAAATTACTGAAATTTGTAGATATAAAGAATATTTTTAGTCATTTTTAGATTATCTCAATAATTATCATCATTTTTCAAAATGTGTGCGATTATGTTTTATCATAATTATTTGATAAATATAAAAAAATCTTTGACTATATTAAACGATAGTGAAGAATCTTTGTCAGTTTGAGAATTATTTATATTTTTAAAAATCTATGAATTAGTCAATTCAGTAAATTCGTTCATTGAAATTTGGACCTTGAAAGGAAATTTTGACTGATTTATTAGTTGCAATTTTCGTTTATAAATAGTTAATTTCGATTGATAGTGTAGAAATATTGACTTAAGAATAGTCAAACTTTGTTAACAAAACATGAAATTGACTACCAAGTTGTAAAAAAATTGCCGCATATAATGTGACTCAAAATAGTTGAATCTGACATGAAAAAAAGTTTCTTCCTCGAAAATAACTATTCTAGAAGTTTATAGTACAACGACTATTTGGAATAGTCAATTTTTAACATATTAAAACTTAAACAAAACAAAATAATGTCTCGAAACCATCTATTTTGGGAACCACCAATCGCCATCTTGTTTTATAAAACTTTGACTATATTAAATAACAATAAAAATCCCGATCAGTTGAAAAAATCACTGAAAGTATTGAAAAAACGTGAATCAGTAAATTCAGCCAATTCGTAAATTGAAATGTCCACTATGAAAATCTAATTTGACTGATTTATTAGTTACGAATGTTGCGATTGTCGGTGGTAAACATATTCAATTTCCACAGATTCATTTGTAAAAATATCGACTACACGGAGAGAAAAAACGCTGTTCGAAACGACGACACTGCTCCGTCGTTCAAAGCTACGATGACTGTGTTATGAAAGCACAGGCATTCTGGCTTTCCAATGGCTTTCTCGAACTAGGCCACGCCCATCAGCGATCAAAGAGACGAACACTGTGTTCTCAAAGCACAATTGTCCTCGCTTCGCCCCGTCCAACTTTTCGTCGTTCTAAACGACTGTAGATCGTAGCATGAAACAGCGTTTTTTCTCTCCGTGTAGGACATAGTAAAAATTTTTTAGCAAAAATTAAAATTCACTGAAAAAAAATAAAAAAATCGACTTAATGAATATACTATTGCCAAAATAGTTGAATCTGACAGGAAAAAATAGTTGATTTCTCGAAAATAACTATTCTAGAAGTGTATACTAAAACAACTATTCAGTTCAATCTGACAGAAATCTGATAGAATGTGACAGAATCTGACAAATCTAACAGAAATCTGAAAAATCTGACAGGGTCTGACAAAATCTTACAGAATCTGACAGAAAAAAATAGTCAATTCCTCTAAAATAACTATTCTAGAAGTGTATACTAAAACGACTATACAATTTAATCTGACAGAAATCTAACAAAATGTGATAGAATCTTACAAATTCGACAGAAATATGAAAAATCTGACAGTAATCTGACAGGATCTGACAAAATCTTACAGATATCTGACAGAAAAAAAAATAGTTGATTTCGCAAAAAAAGCTATTTTAGAAGTGTACACTAAAACGACAATTCAGTTCAATCTGACAAATCTGATAGAAATCTGACCAATCTGACAGAATCTGACAAATCCGACAGAAATCTGACAGAATCTGACAGGATGTGACACAAATCTGACAGAATGTGACAGAAATCTGACAGAATCTGACAGGGTCTGACAAAATCTTACAAAATCTGACAGAAAAAAAAGTCGAACCTCGAAAATAACTATTCTAGAAGTGTATAGTAAAACGACTATTCAGTTGATCTACTGAAATAGTCGGTTGAAAATCCTTCAATTTTTGATCTATATAACAATTTGACGACTGAAATAGCCAGTTTTTGACTCATTCAAATTGAAACGAAGCAAAACAATTTCTCAAAACTGTCGTTTTCGGGAAAATTCTGGCTACGGCATCGACGATGAATTCCGCGTTCGTTCGAGCAGAAGACGAGGAAGTGCCCGGGGTAACTAATCGCGATGAATTATTATTATCCGACTGTGCTGCGGGTTGCAACTCCCTCGCTCACAACAGAAATTACACATCCGTGCCAAGCACCCGAACAAACCATAGAGACCGAACCCGCTCGTAATTACACAGCCGGCGCCCGAAATCGACGTGACTGACGCGAGAGAATCAGGCTTTTTTACGTTTGTGTATTACCGCAAAATCCGCGCCAACTTCGCTCTGTGATTACGGTTGCTCCGCGTTAAATGGAATCAAATGGTTATCTGACTTCACCATGAGTTGATGAATTCAGGAGCACCGAAATCTTGAACGCACTTGGAAAAATTCATGAAAGTTGATTGTACCCGAGAAATGCAACGGTTTGAACGAATTCACTGAAATTTCAATTCAATGTTTAGAAGATAATTAGTTATTTCTTTGAAGGAAAAGTGAAAGAAAATTTAGCACAAAAAAATGGGAAACATAGTTTCTCAATAATTACATAATAATTTTAGCTTCTTTGGAAAGGTTCGTAAAAATATTATTTTCCATTCAATATATAAGTAATAATTATTGAATGAGTCATTATATTTATTTTATTTATTCATCAAATTTATTAATTAATTTATTTGTGAATATATTTCGAATCAATATTTAAAATTTGATTCATAATTTAATAATATAACTCAATATTCGTATAAATATAATTTATTCAAGTTCCTATAATTCTGAGGCGCTTATAGAAACAAATTGAAAAATACACGTGCCTGAAAATTTCAGAAAATCAACGTGTATATGCCAAAATTTCAATTCAACCTTGAAAATCACAAAAATTTAATTTTATGTTTAAAAAATTTTTATCTGATTATTATTATTTGATATAATTGTTCTATATTTTTTAAAATCAATTCATTTATTATTTTCTTACATATTTAATTTTTTTTAATTTAATGGTATATATATTTCAAATGTCATATTTAATATTTCATTCGTAATTGAATATTATAATTCAATATTCGTATGAATATTATTTATTCAAATTTCTGTAGTTCTGACTTCTGAGGCGCCTTTAGAAACAAATTGAAAAAGAAATAACAGTGAAAATTTCAAAAAATCGACGAATCTATGTCGATTTTTTAATTCAACCTCGAAAATCACAAAAATCAAATTTTATTTTATAATAATTTTTATATTATTAATATTATTTCACATGATTTTTATTTTGTTTTCATCATTTATTATCATTTTATATACTTATTATGTTTATTTTTTAATTCATGATTCGATATTTACATATTTCATATTGAATATATTTAACTTATAATTGAATGTTATAATTTAATATTCGTATGAACATTATTTATTAAAATTTTGAGAACTTTTAGGCTCTTTTAGAAACAAATTAAAAAAGTCATGACGCTGACAATTTCTAAAAAGTGACAGATATATGCCCAGTTTCTAATTCAAACTTAAAAATCAGGAAAATCAAATTTTGTCGAATAATAATTTCTATCTTATTATGAATATTTTCTTTAATTTTTTTCATTTTATTCATCAATATTTTTCAATATTTATTGAATTTATCAATCAATTTATTAGTAAATAAATTTGAAACTTCATAATATAATTTATTATTTGTAGGAACATTATTATTATAAATTCATAATATTCTGAGGTGCTATTAGAAATGAAAATAAAAAAAGGCATGACGGTGAAAATTTCTAAAAATCAACAGACATACGTCAAATTTCTAATTTACCCTCGAAAATCATAAATGTCAAATTTCATTCAATAATAATTTATATTATTATTATTATTATTATTATTATTATTATTATTATTATTATTATTATTATTATTATTATGGTACATAATTTTTATTTATTTTGAATATTTGATTTAGTATCTTTTACTTCTTTTACTAATTTATTTAATAATTTAATGATAGATAATTTCAAATATTATATTACATTCGTATGAAAATTATGCATTAAAATTTCTTTGATTCTGAGGTACGTTTAGAAACAAGTAGAAAAAGACATGACACTGAAAATTTCTAAAATGCAACAGATATATACCTAATTTCTAATTAAACCTCGAAAATAAAAAATCCCCAAATTCACCTTTCTCTATGTTCGGAAATTCGTGATTGGCCACTTTGAGGCTCGACTTTCGCTGTATTTTTATTTTTATTTTTTCCAACTTTATTGTCAAACCGTACATTTCAGTGAGACGGGTTATCAGTTTCGTAACTCCCAATAAAACGTGACCACCACAACGTCACAACAAATAACTGCCGCGATAAAAAAGTTTCGTCAATAAAAAAGGTCCGAAACTCTTGATGACTCCAATATAGCTTTCAATTTGCCTGGTGGAAGGAATATCGAAATGAAACCAGCAATCTCACACTGAAAGGAATACAAATTTCCAACGCGACTTTTTTTCGGTAAAACAAAACGAAGTTTTCATGAAAATTCGCAATTGAAAGGGGGGCTGAAACTTATGAAAATTACAAAATATAGTAAATAAATAACTGATCAAATGACGTGTTAGTCAAATTAAGTACTTCTGTATAACGATCTAAAAAATAATTAAAAATTTATGAAAATAATATCAATCAAAATAAAAACCAAACTTGAAGCGTTTTTTTCTATCACAAATTCCCAAAAGGGTCTAAATGTTTGTTATATTTTCTACCTTCCAAAAAAAAAACATTGTTCTACCTACGCCCCTGACAGCAATACAAACGATATATTCATAGAATCGTCAAGTTTTTCTTCGAGTCGTTTCCCGATAATCGACTGTCACAAAAGCATTGGCGCGTTTCAGATATGGAGGCGTCGAGAGTCGACATTTTATCGATTTGAAAAGGTTAATTAAATTGACCAGCCCGTCAGACACTCATTGCCCAAGTCATTGATTTCTTTGTCATCGCTTTGGTAGCTTTCGCGGACGAAGAACCGCCGTGCCCAATGAACAATTGTTTACAAAATCCCACTTTAACGAAGCTCAAATTCGTGTATTAATTGCATTCGCTCGAATTAGCAGCGACCCGTTATTCGGTTTTCAATCAAACGCAGGCTTTAATTTCCACAGTTAGCCCAAGTTCAATATAATTCATAAAAATGTTGCTCCGCTTCATGTACGCGAGAGCTACAAATTTCGTCGGAATGAATATCAAACGAAAATATGCAACACTGGGAATATCATTTATCAGTTTCATTTGAATGGGAATTATTTTGCGATTCTCAAGTGCATCGAAATGAACGCGAAAATTTCGTGAAAATCGGGGAAAATTTGGGGATGAACAGCAATTGACCTAAAATGAAAATTTTTTATGAGGTACATACACGAAGATTTATGAAACAAAGTATTTGAACGAGTCAATCAGTAGAATTGATCATTATCATTATCAATGATGCTTGTCAATGATTTGATGAAACTCGTTGTCAGTAAACTGATGATTTATTAGAAGTGAAATAAATTTCATAACGAGTGAATCAGTAGAGTATATCAATAATAATTCTCGCAGTGATGCGTATCAATAATTTTAAGAAATTCAGTAGAATATATCAATATTAGGTCTGGCAGTGATGCAAATCAATAATTTGTTGTAATTCAGTAGAGTATGATTGATGAGAAATTCAGTATAGTAAATCAGTATGGAGAATCAGTAGAAAAATATGAATAATACAAAAGTCATTAGAAAAAGTCGAAATTCTAACCTCAGTAACTTGAAAAAAAAATCGAGTTCCATTTTATTGAATACATAATACATATACAGAATACATAATGTATGGAAAATGAGAATCTGGACTACAAAATTTATGTAACTTTGAAACTCCTAAATTCGTAAAGTTAAAGAATCTTGTTTGCAAAATGAGATTATAAAAGATTATAAATCATAAAATCAAAAAAGAAAAGTAGTTTTATAGTATTTTAGAAATTTAGAAATTTCTGTATTGTTTATTTCCGTATTTTAAGTTATTCATACAATTTTTCAGTATTTTTTTGTATTTTTATAGATTTTTTGTATTTTACACCTCACATTACAGATTTCAATAATTATACGTCAAAGTATTGAAATTTACAACCATTTTGAGTTTTTCGTATTTAATTAGATTCTGAATGTATTTGTGAACTTTTATACATAGATTTCCAGAAATTAAATTTCAATAGATTTCGAGTGCTTCTAAAGATGTTTGGGAAAATCAGATCTCTTACGTATTCAATATAATGGAACTCGATTCATGGTATTTTCAAGTCACTAATATAATTTCATATTTTTCTACAACTTTCAGTATTTTCCATACTTTCTCATTACATATACAGCTTTAAAAATTTTCTGATACTAAAAATTTCTATACAGTTTTGTGCAATTAGCTTCTTCACTCATCAACCTACTCAAATTATTCACAATATTTCAACAGATTTTCAAGAAAAAAAAATCGTCATAGTTTTTCCAAAAAATCCCCCTAAAAATTTTTCTGCACACAATAACGGGAAAATGACTATTCGAGTATTTTAAAAATCATTAACCAATTAAAAAGTCGACATTCAAATTTTCAAAATCAACAAAGCACTATCTAAATCCAAAACTGTAGAACTCTGCTGAAACTCAGTGTTTCTTACTGATTTGCGTAGTTAAAAATGAGCCACTGATTTTCCATTCAGTAAATATCTACTGAAGTTGCCAGAGGCCTCGTAACCACTGATTAGCCAGCAGCAGTTTCACTGAAAAATCAGTGGCAATTTCACTGATACATAAGTAGTTAGTCAATTCGCAGTTTGTAAAACTCAAGCTCTCACAATCACTGATTTGCGCAGCTGAAATTGAGCTACTGAAACTCAGTTAGAATTCACTGAAGTTGCCAATGGCTTCGTAATCACTGATTTGCCAGTAGCAATTTTAATGAAAAATCAGTGGTTGGTGAATTGGCAGTTTTCAAAACTTAAGCTCTTACTTCCACTGATTATTCAGTATTTTTTCACTGATTTGCGCAGCCCAAATTGAGCTACTGAAACTCAGTGGGAATTTCCTGAAGTTGCCAGTGGCATCGTAACCACTGATTCGCAAGTAGTAATTTCACTGAAAAATGAGGGGTCATTTCACTGATAAATCAGTAGTTAGTTATTTCGCTGTTCATATAACTTACTCTCTTCCTACTTCTGATTATTCAGTGTTTTTCACTGATTTGCGCAGCCAAAATGTGCCACTGAAGTTGACAGTGACTTTGTAACCACTGATTTTCCATTAGTTGTTTGGCTGAAAAATCAGTGGTCGATTCACTGAAAAATCAGTGGTCAATTCAAAGTGAAAAATCAGTGGTCAATTTACTGATAAATCAGTAGTGACTTAATTAGTAGTTTTTAAAACTTAAACTTTACTTTCACTGATTAGCACAGCCAAAACTGTGCCACTGAAACTTAGTGGAAATCCACTGAAGTTGCCAGTGGCATCGTACCACTGATTTGCAAACAGTAGTTTGGCTGAAAAATCGGTGGTCATGTCACTGATAAATCAGTAGTTAGTGAATTCGCAGTTATTAAAATTTAGGCTCTTACTTCCACTGATAAGCACAGGCAAAAGTGAGCCATTGAAACTCAGTAGAAATTCATTGAAGATGCCAATGGCTTCGAAACCACTGATTTGCCAATAGTAGTGTAGCTGAAAAATCAGTGGCAATTTCACTGATGACTCAGTGGTTAGTTAATTTGCAGTTTGTGAAACTTAAGCTCTTACTTCCACTGATTAATCACTGTTTTTTCACTGATTTGCACAGCCAAAAGTGAGCCACTGAAACTCAGTAAGAATCCATTGAATTTCCCAGTGGTAGTTTCACTGAAAAATAAGTTGTCATCTCACTGCCAAATCAGTAGCTAGTAAATTTACAGTTATTTGAACTTTATTTCTCACTACCACTGATTCTACTGAACTGAACTGAGAAATCAGTTCAATTTCCATTGATTTAGATTCAGGGAGCACCCCCAATACCCTTCCCTCACCTCTTTCATCTTTACCAAAATCTTGGACGTACAGTTCCCGAAACTCGTGTTACATCAGAATTCATGTGACTCGAGTTTTAATCACTACGACGCTGATTGTCGGCGATTCTCGAGGGCTGCTACGGCCATTCAAGAACCCACGGAACGGGTTCACTGAGCCGCATTAAACTCGGGTTACATCCGAAGGTGACGTCCAATGCCCGGGTCCGCTTGTTCCAGAGACGCCTCCTGCTCGGATTAGCCAGAGCAGATTTCATTCCCCCTTATTTGCAGTCCTCGATAAACGTCCCAATCGAGAGAAAATCCGAGGAAAGCGTAGTTTAAGAGTAAGTTCCAATCGAATCAAAGTTAAAAAGAGTCAAGTCCATTGGACGAAGGGGCGAGGGGGTGGGGGGGGGGGGAGTTTACCTTCCTTTTGATCAATTGATAAAAGCTCGCTTTCAGTTGAAAAGTTACACCCTTAGACTGTTGGAGAACGAGAGGTTCTTTGGCTCTTTTATCGTTTTTCCAGATGGAGACAAATTTTGATCATTTAACTTGGGGTAAGGGAGGATTTGATGAGATTGAAGGTTATGTTATTATATGAGAAGTTGGATGGTCACGTGGGGAATATGGAACTTTGGGGTTTGATTAAAACTTTGCGAAGGGGTTGCATTGAGAGATAAAAGTAGTAGGTTTTGGTGAAAAATATAGTGATGGGGAATCGAGATGAAATGTACGTAATTTTAGTGTATAGAGTACTTTGTTATTCAAAATGTTTGGATTGTCGTCATCGACAAAGTAGAAATTATTATTATATGAGGTAATTTCTCATATCTTGTTTATTGAGAACTGTTATTTACTGAAGTAAAAAATACGGTATATTTAGTATTTTTTACTATATAATTTAAATATTTGACGTTTTACAATACTGCATAATAAAAATGAAATTATTTTTATGTCTAAACGTACTTTGATATAAGGAAATTTAAGATAATATTGTAGTTTTTCCTAGACTCTAGTAATTTTTACTATAAATATTGTTTTTCTTCTCAGTGATTTAGTAGGGCGAGAAATCATTTTTCATTCAATTCTGAAAATGCAAAATTCAGGTATTTTGAACCTATGTATTTTGCTTTCAGAAATAGGATATAAAACAGGCATGAACGTGAATAGAATATTTATCAAGGATTCAAGAGTTGAAGGATAAAAAAAACTTTAAATTTAAGTTCAAAAGTATGAAAATATTACCGATTTTTAATTTTGTTGGTTATATTTTTCTTTTTATTTTGAATTTGAATCGACTGTCAAATCTACAATGTTTTACTTCTTTTTTAAAATTTATATACAAATTAGATTAAGATTGGCTTCAAAAGCAAAAAACTACTGAAAAATATTCACTTTAGGAAAATTTATAATTTTTTTTCGTTTTTAGACATAAAAACTACAAGTTTTGAATTTAGTTGGTTCTTTTAAAAATATTCGTCATTTTTTTAAGTAAAAGTTTTGGTTTTAAGATTAAAAAACCATAGACTTGATTTTTGTTAGCATGTTTTCCATATTTTACTTATACTTTTGGAAATGGTTAAAATTTTAGAAACATAAGATTAACAGATATTTTTTCTTTCCTATGAAATCAGAAAGTAAACCATTTTGAGTTTATTTCAAAAATATTATAATTTTACTAAAAAATGTTGAACTTTATAAATTTTGAATCTCCGTTGTTGTTGTTTTTTAAGCTAAGAGTTAAGTTTGAATAAATTTTAGTTGAAAGTTTAAGTTACCAAAATTTTTTGACTGCGTTGGTAAAAAAATTTTTCATTCTCTCTTTGAAAATCAAAATCGAATAACTGAAAGTTCATTTGAAAGGACAGAATCATTGAAAATACTTAATTGAATTAATGATTGATTAATTACAATATTATTTCTGTTTTTTTTTTTAAATTTATAATTTAATTATCAAAAAATTTCGTTAAAAATATTACAAAATTACTATTTATTAAAAAAAGTTTCTTTAATTTTTTAAATTCTCCAATATTCTGTTATATCTCGCAAATTCCAACGTGATACAATTAGGAATCACGGAGTTAGAAAATGCTCAAAATTCTGAATCTTGTACAATATTAAAATATTTCTTCCATTAAGTTCAGAAATTTGAGAACAAGTCATCTTAAGTTTGAATTCAAAAGTACCGAACTACCACAAATTACAAAATTTTTATGATTTTTTCTTAAATTCATGCTTAATAGAAAATGAATAAACAGATAAGAATTCTTTAATTATTGCCTTATTGAAATCCCAATAATTATACAGAATTACTGAAAATTCTCTATTGCGTTGATGATTAATCAATCATTATTTCAATTTTCTATTTAGAATTTAGTTATCAGAAAATTTCGTTAAAAGAAACAGAGTAACTGCACATTTAGAATGTTGTCTTTTATTTTTTCATTTATTGTTCTATCTTGCAAATTTTAAATTGATACCCTAAACATTCTCTGCATGTCATTCCAAATCATGGAAGTAGAAAATACTGAACATATTGAATCTTCTTCAAGAATCGAATATTTTTCAAAAAGTTCAGAAACTTAGGAACAAGTTACCTCAAATTTGGATTCAAATGTATCAAATAATTACAAATTACAATATATCTTTGATTCTTTCTTCAAATTATGCTTAACAGTAAATAAAAAAATACATAGGAATTATTTAATAAATATACTTTGAAAATTCAAATATACAGAATAACTGAAAATTATAACTCACGTTGATCGTCAAATAATCATTTTTTTTTGTTTTAAAATTCATAATTTTATTACCGGAAAATTTCGTGGACATGTACAGAATTTAGAACCATGGAGTTAGAAAACCCCAAAAGTTTTGAATCTCGAACAATATTCAAATATTTTGTACTTTTTTTTCAGAAATTAAGGAAAAAGTTACTTCCAGTTTTGATTCAAGAGCACCAAATTATATACAAATTACATTTTGTTGATTTTCTCCCAAACTAATGCTTAATAATAAATAAATAAATACAGATGAATTCTTCAATAAATACACTTTTATAATCACAATTTACAGAATTACTGACAATTCTCAATTGCATTGATGATTGATCATTCATTCCTATTTTTTTCGAATTCATAATTTAATTACCGGAAAATTTCGTTAAAAGGTAGAGAATTTAGAACCATGGAGTAAGGAAACGTTATGTAAACTTTAAATTAAAATTAAAATAACAAATAGTTATTTTCTTGACTTTGTCTCAAACTCCGCCTAACATTAAAAAAATGAAAACACTTCAATAAATCCCAAAATTTTCCTCGAAGTAACACTAACGCCACAGAAACGAATTTTCAAGTAATAATTTTCAATGTACCTATAATTTCCATTATGGATTTTCAAAAAATTGGATCCAAAAATTCACCCTTAAAACAAAATTCAAAGCTCTCGCAACTTTGCAAACCACTTTTGAAAATCCGTTGATGAACAATGCGAGCACGTGAATTAGAGAAGTTCGGGTGAAATGGCTTTTCTTCAACGGAGCTCCGATATCCTATATACCCTCCTGTATCGATTCCATTCCGGTCGCCTAACACGTGTTCCGGGCACTTACCTCGCTTGGCAGCAGAAAAAAATCCTTCTCTCGACGTCGGATGCACGAAGCGCATTCAGTTCGACGTTAACAGAAACTTGGAAATTGCCGGGGGTCGGAAAAGCACTCGAAAAGGCGAGTCGAGAGCAGAGGGATAACAAGGAAATAACGCGGGGAGAACCTGAACCTCGGGGTTTATTTTAAGAATTTCGCGAGGCAAAGTATCGGGAGGACCCTTGAGAGCCTCCCGAGTGCCCGCGAAACGGTGTTGAGAAGAGCGACCCTCGTAGAAATATTGTTCGAGCTCTCGCCCACCCCGAGCTTGTAGGGGCCAGGCTAAATTGATCGTCCTTTGATCGCCCTTTACACCAAAAAAAAAAACGCATCACGTGTGTGTAGATTAAATTTATCAAGGACGTACGAGGGATAGTATATAGAAAATATATCGATTTAATGGTTTAGTCTATTTATGGGATTTCAGTAATGAAACCTTGTTGCATTAATTTTTTTTTCTTTCAGTTGAGGTGCGGAAATGACTTACTCCAAATCGTTAAATTTTATGAATCCGGGATTCGCGTTGTTTTTTCTTTTTTAACCAAAAGGTGAGTGTATGTTTAGATGTAATAATGACGAAAAATAATTATCATTGATTCATCAGTGAAACTCTCAGCTGAATATTAACGCATGCGAAGTGATTGAATGAGCACTTTGAGCACTTGGGATGATCGGGATGCACAAATCCCCCATTCGTTTGGCTGCACGGAAGAGCCAACAAGCCTTGCTACCCTCGCGTAACGCGATCGATTATTTTTAATGCGCGCGTTGCAAGATACACGCGGTCCCTCATAACCACGATTTTACGGCACTCGCAATCTACATTTTACTGTCAGACACATTCGCCAAGTGTGAATTACGATCGCTCGGCAACTCGAGTTTCATGAATTCACGCGCCATATGAAAGTTGTAATGACGTACTCGAAATCCGAAGAGGAAGCGAAAAAAAAAACCTCGCTCGCGCGGCATCATACTTCTTTCATTGCAGCGAATCGTCAAGGGATGAACGAAGGGTAGTGTTCAAGAGCGTAGGCAGATAAAATTTTTTTGAAAATTTATGGTTTTTTGGGAAAGGATTGAGGATTTGATAATTTTTTATCATTGACATACTTGTTTCAAATGTGCGATTTCATCGAATTTCAGAATTTTCGACTTGCGTAATTGTTGGAATTCGTAGTCGTAAGGTTTTCATTTTGTAATTTTGTTGTTGTTAATGTATTTTAATTGAATATCATATTTATAAAATTTAGGTAATAAAAAATCCATCAAAATTTTATAATTTATCCAACTATATCTATTGATATATAGCCGAACATTTAAAATTAGAATTTTGTTAAGTTCTTGAAGTGCATAATGTTGTCACTGGGTGTGAAACAATCTATTGGTTATCAATTTTTCGATTATCCTGAAGGATAAAGAGGATGAAATACAGACTGTCATGTTTATTTTAACACTCCATATTTTTTTAGTTTTTATTTTATCATATGAATCTGAAAAACTTCGCAAGAATCGAGAAACAACCGTGAAATTTCAATAATTTTCATAAACCACACCCAAATTCAGAAACTTTCAAGTACTATCACATTTGAAATTCAACAATCATTGAATCATTTTTATCATCACTTTCATTATTTGAATACATCATTCTTTTGTCATCAGTATTTTTATGATTCACTGTTAATGACAATTACTTTTTGTTGATTTTCACACGGAATATTATGTAATAAGACCCGACTTTCAAGAGAACTTGCAATCCCTTAAACCCCTTTCTGCCCACGCCACTGGCAACGCTACAAAGCCATTTCAATTACTTTGCTTGGATGACGGACTATCATTAATCCGGGTTCGAACAAAGGAAATGTGAACGCGGCTTTCGAGAATAATAGACCTATCTAATTGACTATTCCATTTCCCTGGGTATTCCTCGGAGATATGAATGCGGCAGTCATTAATGACTATGCTAATCGATTGGTATCAGGTTATCGACGTTTCGCAAGGAACGCATCAACTTGGCCAGTTTTCGAGATACCTACTCGGTTGATTTATTCGTTGATGAGCTTGATCTCGCACGCATTCTACTAATTGAAACCTAATGCTCTGAAAATGAGGCAGCGGAAATCTAATTTGACTGTTGAATTATAGTCATTACAGAAGATTATTTGAATTTAGGGTGATTCTCTGGATTCGAGATGTTTTTGACAATGTTGCGAACCCTTGAATATTTTAATATATTTGACGCGATCCGAGAAAAGTCTTAGAAAATATGTGAATTTTCAATTTCGTGTTATGTACCAAATGACGTAACAAGAAATTATGTTTCGAAATTCTTTAGGATTTCTGGGTAAAATTTAAAACTGATATTACTCTATTACAACTTTATTAATATTCTGATCTTTGGTTGAAAATCTCACAAAGAAAGTTTACAGGATTATTATTAGGAAAAAGAAGGAGTTGTGTCTGTTTCGATTATTTAAAGCCTTCTTTTCGGACATGTTTTTCTGCCTCGTCACTCGTTTCGGTCATTATTGATATTCTTTATGTGTAATATTTCTCAACGCTTTTGCAAAATAATCACTTGGAAAAACCTGGTCGAAAATAAATATGAGAATGTTTGACAAAAAATCCTACTTCTTGCGAAAACAAGTAATCAAAATGTTCTTTTTGGTGCATGAATATAATGTCGTCTATCGGGCATAAGCATTTCCAAATACAACACGTGTCTGATAATTTTTGATAAACCAACGATATCAGCAATGAAAAAATTCATGCAACTTGTCCATTCCATGTGTGACATTCATGATTGTTCATAATATCAAACTCTCATTTTGCTTTTATAACAGTTTTCACTAGAACATTTCACGATACTTTGGAAAGTTCCACCACCGGATGAAGTTCGATAAATTATGAACGTTTAATGAGAAAGTCACTTTTTTTATAATCGCTCCTTAGTAATGTAATTATGGTAAATTTCGATCCTTGGAGCCAATGTTGTTGAATTGAGGTAGATTAATGATATGAATCTTCTCTTTTCA
>JAPYZL010129221.1:0-13320 GCA_030522825.1 Platygaster orseoliae
TACAAAGTTTCGTAAGATTTCCATTATCATAGCGTTTTTGGCAATCGATGAAATATGATCATGTGCATACCTACAATTTGGGCGTTAATGGGTTAAGAAGATAACACGTTAAATGAAAAATTGAAGTTCTCAATTGAGACGGTTTTACTGCTTGCACCCCACGGGCCATTTCACCGAAACATCTAAAACTTTCATCGACAAAACATTCATCGATAAATATTTTACTTTCTTGCTTCAGACGTGTTTTCATGAATTTGCACATATTTGCATGAATTCCACTCAAGAGGAAATGAATTTTTACGATTTCGCTAGAAAACTTTTACATTTTAAAGCGTTGAAGTAAGAAACTGAATAAACAAAAACATCTATATTTGAATGTACGTTTTAAATGTTTCGTTGAAAGTTAAGGATATTCAAGTTTAAGAAATTAATAATTGACGATTTTTTAAAATTTTTAGAAAACGTAGTTTATAGGTTGTTTAAAAAAATTTCCGCTTTAAGCCTAGAAATCTAGCAAACATTTCTAAAAAATGTTGAATAGGAAATTTTCAGCAATAAGAATCTCAAAAACCAGGATTTCTTAGTTTTAAATTTTTCAAGTCATTAAAAATACTAATTTATAGATCTTTTCGTACGACGTTGAATTGAAAAAATATTATATGTATTTTTTAAGATAATTTTGAAATATGAAAACTACTGAAGAAAGTTTATATTTTTTCTCAAGAAATTTTATTTTCATGTTGAGAGCTTCAAAAAGGTTAAAAAAAATGAATGAAACTTGTGGAGAGAGAATAATTAAGAATTTTATTCAGTTTGTTTGTTCAATAACATGATATTCAAATTTCTTTAATTTTTTGCTCAAACACGAGTACGAAATTGTGGTCAATTGTGATTCATCAATGAAAATTTTAGATATCAGAATTTTATTCATACAATGTCTTTCAGAGCCATGTACTATAAAAAATTTGTGTACTATCAAAAACTGAAAAATATACAATTGATCCCTAAAAATATATTTTACATGTGAAAATTGATTGAGGAAATTTGTATTTTTTTTTGTCTTATAAAATTAAAAAAAAGAAAACTTCTTGAAAAATTTCATCTACATTTTTAACTTAAATTTTGCTCATTGATTAAAAACGATCAGAAAGAATAGTCAATTCGTTTTTCATCCTACATATTTTTCATTGTAATCAAACTGACATAAAACAAGACAGTTGTGATTCATACAAATTTAGAAAAAAACCTAAGAAAAAATTCCTTGTAAAAGACCTAAACAAATGATGTTGTTCACAACATTTCATTTTCACTGAAAGGGCATTGTAAAATAAATCGTCACTGTTGTCGTCACGTGAAACTCCGTAATATCGTACAATGTAAGTGAACGTACTATAAACTGTCATATCAATGTGTACGTGACCACAGATTCGCTCTCGGTTTATTCAGCTCGAAGAGTTACGAGCTATAAACTTGATGAGTCCAGAGAGCTCTACAGACAATTTATGAATCAAAACAGTCGTAACAACGCGCAGATGGCCGAAAAAAAATTTCACGACCTTGTGATTTTAACGCGAGTTTGTGATTGATCATATCGAGATTGAAAATAAATGTTCCCTTCATACTTCATAAAACTCGAATAGTCAGAAAATATTCGAACCTGCCTTTTTTTCGATTTCCTCGAAATTCGATCATTTTTCTCATTTTTTTACGATTTATCGACAGACCTATGAATGAGTTCGTTACATTTTATTGAATTTTACTGAATTATTATTTTGTTTCCCATTTCGGGAATTCTTTTCGAATGAAATATATTGCGAAAATTGTTTCCGATTATTTCCCAAGATTCATGGAATTTCAAAAATTCAGAACCAACATAATAAATGTCATTTATTCCTTCTTTTAATAAATTTCCTAATGTAAGACGATTTCACATTCAGATAAAGTAACACTTTTGTTCGTGTTTTATTTACTGCACTTTTTTGACAATCAGATAAAGTATGTTTGCAATAAAATGATACAACTCAAATTTTTAATTTTTTACAGAATTATACTTAACATCATATTTAAGTGCACTGAAATTTTTTCGACCGTTTTTACTCATGTTTCAAAAAATTTTACAAATATTTAAACCAACAAGTTACATTTCGAAATAAAAAAAATTGCTCTCAACTAATGAAAAAAGTTTTACTCTTTGTATTTTCTTTTTTCTCTTCAAAACTCTCGTTGTTCAAAACTACGATGAAATTTATAAAATTTCTGAGAAGCCAAAATCCCTCTCCGAAAATTTTCCTCATTACGATTTCCTGATATTTGACCTACACCAGTTACAGCGAGAGAAACCCCTGTAATATTTCCTGTAAAAACTTTCCTCACTTCAAGTAACTTCACGCCAGTTTCGAATTACACGTCAAAGTTGAAAACTTCCAACGTAAGAGAAAGCCTTTTCCGTTTTTTTAGAGATTTTAATGACTTCCTAACTTAACCTGAAATATTACTAGTTTCCAGGGAGGTTATGTTTCTCCTAACTTAATAGCAAGTCGGGCTGCGTAGTTACGATGCCCCAGAGAAACATGAATTCCGTAATAATATACTGTACTCCAACGAGTATGCAACGCTCTAAAAGCATCGCGATTATTATTTTTTTTTTTTTCATTCTACCTGCATGTCGAGGTCTCGATCATTTTTTTAATCTAATTGAAACTGCTTTGCATGTGATTAACTTGTTATCGCGTTCATATTCGCGATTGCGATATTGTCGGCTTGCGAATTCGTTGTAGCGATAAGAATTATAGATATGCGTTGTTTGTCAAAGTTTTTAAGGGTGAAGCGAAGTTTTTGTTGAAAGGAAAAATTTGTTTTTTTGTTTTGTGCGAAGTAATGAGGATTTTCGTTGACTGTATTGATTTTCGTTGATTTTTAAATTGAAAGAGAGATTTTCGCTGCATGATATTTTTTTAGAGAGAAAATCAACGATACTCGATATTGTTATTGACAGAGTAATTTGATTTTGGATTATTTTATATTGATCGAAGTAATTCACAGAGTTTGATTTATATAAAAATTTGTTTTTTTTTCCTTGATTTGTTGATAACTAGATTGAAAATGGAGACGAAGTTTAAGAGTCGTTATTTTATTGTCAATTTGCGTATGGACTCAACAAATGTGAAAATTTACTTTTTTAAAAGTAAAAAATGGATCATATATTCATAATATTTTTAATTGTGATTTAAGTTTTGTGTGAAAATCGAAACTGGCGTTTGCGAAAAATGAAAATAAGTAAAAACAGAAAAATAATGTTGATAATCCAGTGTAATTTACATTTTATACATCATTATGTATCTTTAATATATATACTTACATGTAATCCGAATCGATCACAAAAGTCACAAAAATAAAAATTCTGTAAAATTTTACATATTTTATTAGTACATCGATTTTTTTTCACTCCTTGACGAAAATGTATGGATACGAGTAATCAGTAAAAATATCAGTGTGTGGTCAGGCTGAATCATGGATTACACTGGAAACGTTGTATGAATCTAGAAAAATATTTTTCATCTTGGTATTGAAATATGTATTGTTCATGACCTTGAGTTTTAAACCAATGATTAAAAAAATAAAATTTCAATTTTTATACACAAATTAATGTCTTCAAACTGAATTGTAAACTTTTTTTATATTTGTTACTTAGTGTTTCCGTAATTAATGTAAAAATTTACAATTATTTTAGAAAAAGTGTTGTTGATGAGAATTTGGAAGTTACGGAGTTTACGAGGATTGGAGTAGTAAAATGCAGATGTAGTCAGACGTAAGTGTTGAATTCACAAGAAATTCAGAATATAATTAGTGAAATTATTTTTCCACTTGTAGTTAGTTATAAAACGATTATGCTAATATTTTCTAGACAATACTTCCATACTTTTTGCATTTTCATTTATTTCAATATGCTACCCACGTTATTTTGCTGATGACAACATACGTAGGAAATGATGATATATTTTCATTTATATTTATATTTATATATTCATATTTATATATTTATATATTTTATATATTCATATTTATATATTTATATTTTATATTCATATATTTCATATTTTGCATTTTCAGGAATAAAATTTGTAAGAAAAGTAAAAATTGAGGTATTCAGTAGTAATATCAGTGTTTTGTCAGACTGACTTGTGTTAATCATAAAAACTGTAGAACATTATTTTTTAATAAATCCTGTAATTTTCATCTCTAAAAAGTATTTATATATACTTTCTCATGAATTTCGATCATACATTTAAATTTTACTACATCATCAGAATAGATTGTTAAATTTTTAAACGTTTTTTATCGTAATTTTTTCATGAACTTTCTGTAATAAAGATTTGATCTTGCGATTGTGCTAAAAAATGTAAGGCAATAAAAAAAATGAATTCAGAATTGTGAATTAATTATGAAGTTTAGTAAAAGTATCATAGCATAGTCAATATTTATTGCTGAGCTAACCAGACATTCAGAAAATTATTTTTTAAATGAAAAAAAAAATGTACAATTTCATTATGAAGATGCTCGGAGAATGATCCTTTTGTATTTTTTAAAATGAATCTACTTGATAAAATATGTGTCCTGTGAAGATCGAATGTTGGAATAACTGAAACTAACATTTTTTTTTCTACGAACAATGTCCGTAGCGAATTACAAAATATATTTATATTTTTTATTTAAAAAAATTTCCAAGCAATATCAGCATATAGTCAGGCTAACATATTGAATCTTCTGGAAATTTATAATGTTATTCCTCAAATTATTTATTTACTTCCAACCAGCCATAATTTTATTGGAATATTTTTCAAGTGCTTATAAGATTGTATTTTTTTTTCATTTTTAGATTAAAATAATAACGTTGAATTTTTAACTAAAAAGACTAAGTTGCATTTTTTTTTTACTTATTTATCCATTTTTCGCAATAAATTTTTGTTATATGGAAAATTAGCCTTTTTCACATAGTCAGATCGATTTTATGAAAAAGTGAATGAAACTTCCTTCTACAGATTATCATACTCGCAATTTTTCTAAAAAAATATCATCTCTCATCTATCACATACATTCTCGACTCAATTGTGAAACTAACTAAAAATTTATTCGATAAATATTCGATGATTTTCTTGTAACTCTGACTTAACAAATCTAAAAAATTCCATAAACTCTATCATACATCACTTAAACACCCATCTTCAATGAGTTAATTTGTTATAAAAAATATTTTTCAACACACTCAACTCTTCACTACTCCTCTTCACCCTCTGTAATCGACTTTTCCTCTTCGAAAGATTGTCACCCGCCCTAAAATTTCTAACCTTCACCCTTCTCCCTTTCCCCCATCTCATTTACACTTAATAATTAAAAACTTTATCCCCCCCCCCTCTCCTCCATGAAACAACGTACGTGCAGTTACTCAGCGCCAGTAAACACACACAGTCACACACAGACACATAAAAACATCGTAACCATCACACCTACACGTAAAAATCGCGGAAGCCCCAACTTCCGAGCACACAAAACACAGTTTTTGATGAAGCGTATTGATTGCGACAACCAGAAAATAATATGATAGGAAAATCGATTTTGCCTACTGCATTTTTCGTGGGATATTTTCCTCTCGGTAGAAAACTGCTCGTAGGATTTTACCGCGTCACCTGAAATTCGGCAATTTTCATGTGTCTCGCAGTATCACTGCTAGACCGAGCCGTTCATACCTTTCATAAATTTATTCGTACGATATTCGGTGACCGTACTTTATCCGTACCCTGAAGAACGTGTTTTTCTTTTGTTCTATTTTGAGAGGAAAATCGCGATGTTTTAACAAGGGCAGGTACAGAATTATTTTTTTGTTGGGGCGGGGGGGAGGGGGCGACAAGTTGGACGACATTAATGATTCAAAATTTCCTTAAATCTCGGAAAACTTCTCGCAGAGCAACAAAATATTCCAGCAATAAAGTACTTTATAATTTTTCAGGAGAAATGTAAATTTTCATGAATAATATGATTTTTTTTTTCATAGTGAAAAATACATTCCAGAAAATTCTAATAAATACTACACAAATTCCATTCCACTCTCTGCGAATTAAGTTTTTTATTTAACCTGAACTTTTGTGACTTTTTAAGAGTTAGAATTGCTGATTTCAAACCTTTCAAAATTCGATAACTTTTCCAGACCTCCACCCCCACTCACTCCCCTTACCACCACTGTCCTCAATGTGAAGGTAACGGTAATTACGTTTAATAAATACGTGATTTTCCAGACATCGAGAAAGAAACATATTATTTTTTAGCGGTTGACGAGCGTGCATGTATTTACAATTAAGTCCGATCTCGTAGGTACGCGTGTACACACAGTCGTGGGTTGGGTCAGTGCTTGCGATTTTCAAGATCTTTCGTGCTTACGTGAGGTAAACGTGTAGGTTGAAAAAAGTGAGATCGAGGTCAGTGATCTTAAAACTAGCATTTCAAAAGAAAATTTCTGTACAATTTCCCTTCATGATCCTTTGTAAATTTATCATTAATTTTTTATTAAAATTTTGAAACCGAGATTAAGGAACATAGATAATCGATGAACGAAAAAATCTTGTAGCAAAATGTATATTCACTATAAGACATTTATTGTCTTTTTTTCGATTTGATCAAATATTGTTGATTCAGGTGTAAAATTATGTATTTTTTCAAAAAATAGCTTTATCAATTGTTTGTAGACTTGAATAATATCTAATTTTATCGTAACTAGACATTTGAAAATATCTTCTACGAAAAATAATAACAATATTATCATTATTCCTTTGATCGTCTTATTATTATCCTCTAATCCTATAATTATAAAAATATTATAATTAAAACATTATCATATGCAAGTTACGTGCAAACGACTAAAATTAAACACAATAAAGCGATATTAATAGACATAATCAACTATATTGTTCATCGTGTAATTGTTTATCATTATTAATGAATTTAAACCATGATAAGTCACAAAATTTAAAATATTTTTTCTTAGTTTAGTATTGAAAAATCTGGAAAGTAACTTTTTACATATTTATCTTTTTTTTTATTTCTCAGCAAAAATTTTTTGAGATTATAAAAACGACTCCCACCGCTCTACCAAAATCGAAAATTTCGAAGTAAAAATAGAGTGCTAAATTGGATAAACACTGCAGTGCAAAAAGTTATGTGAATAAACATAATTATCAAATATAAGCAGTGACTATGCACATTTACCTCAATTATCCACCGGAGTAAAGTGTCCCGAACGTTGAAAAATTACCTCAAGCACATGCCCGATCCCAGATAAAATCAGTAGAAACGTCAATGAAAAACAGTTGTAAAAAAAAAGATAAATAAAATGAAAGTAACTCAAAATAAATATTATATTAGGTACAGCAAACGTTATTGACATTTTTCCTAGTCGAATCAGTGAATTGTCGAAATCCATTCCGAAAATGAAAGAAAAAAACCTCATCAAAGCCAATCGGATTGCATTTTTCATGACTTGGCAAAAAAGAAATGGCACATTCGATATATGTTGGAAAAAGGAGAAAAAAGAAGATGAAAAGTAAATGAAAATAATTGAATGGCCACGCAAAAGTTCGATTTTCTGCTCGGGAAATGTCGCGGTTACACCGCAGCGTGGAAAATCACGCGAAATAATTGCGATCGTATCGTTTCATTTCCTTCACATGACGTCCCTTCTGATTTAGACTCTCCCGGGAAAGTATATATATATATATATATGTATATCAATAAATGGCATACATATACGAACGTGAAATTAATGTACAAAACGCAGGCACACTAATATCTAACCATTACACATAAATTTGAGGTAGAATTGGAGTAACAAGTACCGGTACGGTCGTATACATTAGATTTGATATGTCTGATGACTCGAAAAGACAAAATCCAGTGGCTTAGGCAGAAATGGATTTTACGACGTTCAGGTGAAATTTATGTTTTTTTCAAAAAAATGAGTCATAATAATAAAAAAGGTAGGTATATAAGAATTAATTATGATTAAAAAAAAAAAACTTCCAAATTACAAGACCCGACAATTAAAAATTTTGTTTGAAGAAGTAAATTATGGAAAAGACAAGATATTTTTTGTAAAATATAAAAATGATATATTTTCTCGCAATTTGTTAATGATACTTATTTTTATGGTATTAATTTATTGAATATAAATGAATAAATGTAGACACTTGTAACTTCAAAAGTCTACAAGTTCAAATATGAAAAATGTAAAATAACGAATACAGGAAAATGAAAAATTCAATTTTCAAAAGCTTTATTCTGAAAGTTGAAAAGTGTACAAGAAATTAAGAAATTTTCACAACTGAATTAACGAATCAAATCGAAAACTTTCAGATATTCATGTATACTAATTTTGAACATTTTTCATTCGTCTACAACAATTTTACGAGATGAGACATTTCAAATGTCACTGATAATTCGTTGTATATGAATTGTTGAAATTGATTGAAATTCCCCAATGTCATTTCTATGAATTAAAAATAATAATTTTCTAAAATTCAATTAACCATAAATCACGAAAATTGTATACAATAATTTTAAAATGTGGAACTTTGAAATCTAAGAGGTAAATAACTCGACAATTAAATATTTTTCAAACAAGGAAAATTGGGTACTAGGAAAGCAAAACTGTTTTTGCTAATTCATAAAATAGTAGACAATCATTATTGTTGATTTGTACTATTTTTCATTCTGATTCTTCATTATATCTAACTTAGTGTATACAGGAACTTGAAATTTGAAAATGCAAAAATTTCGAACGTAAGAAATATAAAACTACAAAATGATAAAAATGAAAATATATTAAATAACATATTAAAAACTTGGTAGTGTACGTTTCCAGAATGAAATTCTGCTGTGTTTTAAATTTTCAAACGAAAAAATAAAGTTTTTCATTTCTCCAAATTCACAATTTAAAACAAACGTCGCAATTATATAATTTACATTCAAAATTGGAAAGTAAAAAAAATGAAAAATGATTAATATCAATAACTCAGTAATCTAAAAGTAACTTAAATCTATTTCAACTATATTCAGTATTTAAATGATGAAAATGTACAACTCTGCACTCCAAAATTCAAGAGAAGATCGCCGATATTCAAAAATTATAAGATCCTGAAGAAAAAAAATTATATTTTCCTAATAAACTCCACCTGAAAATTTTTGCTGCCTACATCACTGGAATATTGACGACTTCAGTAATTACTTATCTCAACTATTAAATATTACTCTGTAAGTTTACTTTGTCAAAACTTTAGAAATTCAAGAAAAAAGGAGAAAAAAAAACTCAGAAATTTTGTTTCCTTCAGTACTGAATGAACTTGACTGAAATACCCTTGATAACATTGACACAAAATTACTCCATTTCACCCCCAATTCATATATACCTCGTAACGATACACGGCGCGTCAAAAATATATGTGCAGAACCATAAAACGTCATCTGATAATAATAATTCAAGTCGACAAAAACAATGAACGTTCTCTACAGCCTTAATGCGCGTCGTCTTGAAGAGCGTGTGAAAAAATGGAAGAGAAAGAAAAGGTTTAAGCAATGAGAGAGATAAGACACAAATAATGAGGTCACGTGAAGGCTCAATTTATTAACTCATTATACCGGTGTTTTCGGCAATTTCCTTCGCGTCGGGGACGACGGCATTTTATCTGTTTCCGTTTCTGAAAATAATTAGTTTGCATTAAGACAAACGCCCGGACACGTTTCATCTTTTTTTCGTTCCTCCCGGCTTATCTCGTTTATTTTGCCGTTTCGCTTTTTCGAGGAGCGTACGATAAGAGAGGGAAAGTAAAAGTAAGGAATGTTTTTGGAATATTTACCGAGTTGGAGACCCATGTTCCCTGATTTTCCAGAGGTTGGAACTGATCCTGGATCGTCCATTAAATCGCCGAACCTGGAAAAATAAATAAGGTCGAGATGTGGTTAACGGGGTTCTGAGATCTTTGGGCATTTTTTAATGGGGATGTTGAAAAAGGTATTTTGATAGGATTTTTAAAAGTATTTGTTTTGAGGTTTATCGTAATTAAATTTCGATACAGACGCCATACAAATTGTTTTATAACAAATTATATAATTCTACCAGTTTTTTGGGACAAAATTTTTTTTTTTTTTTTTTTTGAGAAGTTCTTTTTTCATTTAATTCTATAGAGAGTTTATTTTTTATATAAACACAAAATTCATTAAAAAAATTATTTGACACGTTGAGTTATTGTTTCTAGTTGCGAGAAACTACGACAAAATTATTGGGGTAGTGAATTAATGAATAGTTTATGTATTTGAAGTTAACAAACTTATCAACAATAAAAAAGTTAATATCAATTAATTTTTTACATTCATTTTGAATTGATTTACATATTATGATAATAACACGTATATGTGACAGTTTAACTTACTCTGTGAGTAGAAATCTCCCTGAATAGTCAGACTGGAAATAACATTTATTTTTTTTCTCTTGACAAGCATTGCATTGCCAAAATAAATTCTTTTGCACTTCAATTTTGATATGTACCTACAACTGATTACTTATATAATGCGAAATTGTCAAAAAAAAACTCATGAAATTATCGCGGTAATAAATTTGATATGAATGGATTTCTGAAAAGATTTTTCATGTTTATATTCATACACTTAGATTTTATTTCTAGATGTAAAACATTTAATTGATATTAATAGAGTAAAGTAAAAAATACTGCCCGCCTCACTTTTTAGTAAAAATAAAAACAATTCAATGAGACAAAAAACTACTTTTTCACAATACGAACATCGAAAATGGCGACTTTCGTAGTCCGAGCAACGTAACGAAAACAGTCGAATGCAGACGAGCAGGTACGAAAGTACTTTCGAACCCTAGAGTTTCCAAGCCTCTTATTGCAAACTCTAGGAGCGAAAGTACTTTCGTATACGCTCACCTGCATTCAACTGTTTTTGTCACGTTGCGCGCACCACGAATGCCGCCGTATTTTCGATGTTCTTATTGTGAAAAATATCGTACGCGACATGGAATGAAAATTCGCGCTCGTTTGTAATGGCTCGGTTTCGCCCCTTGTCACGTAATATACTATTTTTTATATGTTTAGTATAAAAATTACTGTATTGCAACTCTTACAACATATTTTATATATCGTTTTTACCTTACTTGTTGCGATATTGTGTAAAAAAATTGATTTCATGTACAAATTACTATATGTGCGTTTAACTCTGATAAATAATATAAGAGAAGAGAAAAAATGTGCAAAATGCAAATTGTACTATACTATGTTGTTATATCTTTTACTTCATCAATAAAAAGTATTTTATATTAATTTGTGTATAGTGAAATACCAATTAAACTATTTTACCTTTTGTCATTTTTGTTTCCAGTTTGTAATTTATAATTTTCATATACTCAATACTGAACAAATCGAATTTTATCTAAAATTTATACATAATATTGTAAAATCTACAAAGTACTTTTACCACGCCTATTAATAAATATCACAACGTTACATATTGGAAAGTATAAAAAAATTTCGCAAAAATACTGTAGATTTGAATACTGGGAAAACAATATGGTTTGTTTGGAAATGTAGATTAATAGTAAAGACAATATGATATTGTAGAAAGAACAACAAAAGTATTATATAAAATGCATGAAGTTTCAACAAATAATAACTACCACCTGATTTTTTCATTGTTAGTATGATTTTTGAGATTGTGCTATTATGGAAGTTTTTCATCATAAAATATGTTTAAAAAAATACTTCTAAGAAATTTTTCTTTGTTTTTATTCAAAGTTTGAATTTTTACATTTCAATTTACATATTCCTATCTACACTGAAGAAGATCCTCAAGAGATCAAAAAATAATAATTTTTTTTAAAGCATTTTTGAAAAAACTTTTTTGATGTTTCAAGTATCGAAAAGGTTTTTATCACTTAATTGATGTGGCAGAAAAATTAGAAAAAACATAAAAAAAAAAATTGAAAAAGCTTAATTAGTAGAGGAGACTGGGGCAAAATGCGCAGTTTATGATAGATTCAATTTGCATTACCGTCAAACCGGTAATCACTGGAGACTTGAATTTTTTCCATATATGGTTCTAGTGTCGAGTATCGAACGTCAGTAATTGCGTCTTATTTGTTTGTTTACTATTTTGGTTATAAAACAAAGTCTGTCTTAGCCACTGTGTTGTGAATATTTGTCTGAAAGAAAACTTCAACTTTTGCGCCATTTTTTTCATCAGAATTGATGGTAGGTGAGTTTTTATAGTAATTCAGGCGCGAAAAAGACGAAAACGTGATCGGTTTGGTGAAATTTTGACTCGTTTTCGAATCACACGTTGATAAGCCGGAAATGAAGCCATGGGGCAAAATGCGCAGTGCTTGATTTGTATTATTTCTCTGTGTTTGGTAATGTTGCTATTTCCTTCACTTTTTAGTTGTTTTCCACTTTTTTTTCGTCAAATTGTTTCTACACCCAGGGTCGTATCGAGGCCGAGGCAGTGCCCCGGGGCCCCCAAACATTTTCTTGAAAAATGTGATGACATTTTCTTGAAAAATGTGATGAGGGTGATGAGCAAAAAAAGTGGTGTGTCACTTTTGAACACACCACCTCAACACTCAACACTTTCCTTTTTGAAATCAAATTTGAAAGTTTGACGACCTTTTTTTTAATTTTTGTGAAATAACATAGTTTCTCTAAATTTTTCTTTTTTTAGCATTTTTTTCATCACGGTTCGCGTTTGTGTTCGCAAAATAGAGCGGATTGATGGTGGAAAAGTATTCGAAGCGTGCAAGGCTGTCCGCAAGGGGATGTCTGCGAATTGCGCGTCGAAACGCTTTTCTGTTTCTAGACGGACACTCGATCGCTACTTACAAAATTTTCGTTCTTAACAAATGAAAATTTTAAAAATTAAATTTAATACCTACGAACAAAATTTTTATTGAAATTCTTTATGAAATCATTTATTTTGTGTTTCCTACAATGTTTTAGCAATCATCAATCTAGTGAAAATCACGATATCCGGAATTGCGCATTTTGCCTCACCGGTTGCGCATTCTACCCAAGCGTGGGCAAAATGCGCAAAAAATAGTTTTTTTTTTTAAATAAATATATGAGGCATAAGTTTCAACCAGAAGTAAGTTGCCTGAGGCTAAATTGTAGCCACCAGAGCTGCCAGAAAGTAACGTCGGCCCTCTCGGCCCAAAATATATATAGTTATACAGGCATTGCCGAGTATCCCACCACCGCTCCGTACCCGGTG
>JAPYZL010129261.1:0-20487 GCA_030522825.1 Platygaster orseoliae
TATATATATATATATATATATATATATATATATATATTGTTACAAATATATATTTACATTTTTGTATAAATTTTTCTCTATTTTTCCATAATCCCTCACTGTCGCAAACTGTTTTCCCTGATTCCCTAATACTCCCACACCTCTCTATTCATTTTTCCATATTCCTCTAAACTCAATTCCCAATACTCTCACAATAAAATCTGCACTCTCAAATTACAGCACTCTAATGCAAAACATACAAATACTCTCAACTTCAAATTCAACTTCACAAACCTCAACCCAACCACAAAAGAACATCCCTCCATTCCGCGAATCAATTCGACCAAGCCAACAAAACCCTCTTCCCTCGCATCAAAAGTACCTCCGAAAAACCACATTACCGTCTTGTAAATATTAACGTCCTCTTAATCCGGATTTATTCGTCGCTGGTCGCGAATCGCATTCCCTTCACTTTTCGACTAATGGAAAAGTTGCGACTTTTTTCGCCAGGGACATTTTCAAAAAGCTCGAGAAAGCGCGCGAGGCGGCCAAGAGGTACGCCCCGAGGTACTAATGGATTTCGCCGATAGCTTCATTCTAATGGAGGGATAATGCAGGACTTACGAAGAGTTCAAGATTATTCGCGATTACGTGCTCTTTTGGGCAAGAAGGGAGTGCGATTTTTGCCCGAGTCGATTCCATCTTCGGTGGGGAAGGAGAAGAGGGGTGGGAGGGGAGGTAGGGGGCAAGAGAGTCAGGTTCTGGCCCGCCTGAATAAAGAGACGGCCGGAGGGGCCGCGCACTTTCGAGAGTGCATTAGCGAGAACAATGGAGCGATCGCGAATTCTACGAGAGCGTTTTATAATCGCGGGCCCGCGCCTCTCGGTAGCGTCTTAATAAAGACTTTTTTACTTTTACAGACCCTCGCCCACTTGCCCCTCTTTTATCCTCCTCCAGAAACTGTTGTACAGGTACTTTCACGTGGAAATTTCAACGATTAATTTACCAATTATAGTGGACTATGTGTTTGGAGTTCCGAACGTTTATAAAATTAACGAAAACGGAACAAAAATTGATTTTCGATTTGTACTTATTATTAGAACAAAAAAAAATGAGAAACGTTAAATAATATTTATGAATGTTAAAATATTATTTATTAATTCAATCACTAGGGATGAAAGAATAATTTTGATTTATTTTTCGTTTATTAGGCGTTTGGGAATGGGGAGATATAAGTGGACGGCTGTTCAGAAGCCTTTGGATACTGATGTATATTAACAGTGGTGAAATCGGATTTTTTTTTGATTCAGAAAATTTTTGAGTTAAAAATGAAATAATAAAATGATGATTTCAAAATCAAAGTATGAAATATCAAAAAAAATTTTAAATACAATTAAAAAAAATTTTTTAATGATCAAAAATTATATTATATGTATATAGCTGTGGGAGTGAGAGCTTTTATATATATTGAAATTCATATTACATAAAGAAAACTTCCTTGTTCATTTCATTATGGATAGTGACTTTGTTTAAAAAAATTTTTTCAATCAAAAATGACATTGTGTACGTTGAATATTAGATCGACAAACTAAAAATCGTAATTGCATGGGAAACACGAAGGAACAGGAGTGTTTTAGTAGTATTGCTTTATTGAATATTCATTATTGCGTTGACTTAAGTAAAGATAAAATTTAAAAAAACTTTTCTCAAAAACCTTAAAAATTTAAAAATGATAAGACATCTGTAGATAACCTATAATTTTTAAATTCATCAAAAAGATATTCAATAATGCTTTTAAATCGTATTGACATTGTACTTCAAACTTTGCAACTGTCATAAAATCTCCATGATATAGATTATACTATAGCCAAATCCTTTATATTATTTATTTTTTTTTTCAAATACAACTTTTAATTACTCTCAACGCAATTTGAGCTCAATGAAATCTTTGTAAGATCAAGTGAAGTTTTATGAATGTGATTATAAGAATTTTTAACAAATTAATTAATTAATTAATTAAACTTTTCCGTATTTTTTAAAGATTTTTTGAAGTCATTTTATATAGCACATACCTTTTTTAAAAATTTCATCAATTGTTTTTCTGAAAACTTATTATTTAATAAAGAATCGTTTAATTTTATGAGGGAATCTTTGAACATTATTTAAAGATATAGAAAAGTTTGAATAAAAAGGGCTATTATGATTTTTATTATAATTATTGCATTCATGAAAAAAAAAAATTAATTTGATTCCGTAAAATATATCGAAAAGATTGAAAATGTATATCCAAAGCTTTTTTTTAACTTTACCAATATATATAAAAGAAAATTGAACAATGTTTTTGGCATATAATCGAGAATTTTTCGTATCCCTTACTATATAAATTATTTAAAAAAATTTGTTTTTTCTTTAAGCAAACAGACTTTGAAAAGAGAAAAAAATTATCATCATATTTTTATACGACCTTTACGAATAGAAGCGTCATCTTGATGAAATTTCATTCAATTATGATTTTTGGAGTTTACTCTAATTTTCTTTTAATATCGTCTATTGTTTCTGATATATACAGGTATAGCTTGTGCAAATTTTCAAAAAAACTTTAAAAATATTTCTCGTCACACTCATAACAAAAATTTTGTTTAATTTCATTTTCTACTCGATTAATCCAGTTTCTCACACATAAACATTCGAAATGATGTCAAATAAATTGGATTTATTATTAACGTGTTCTTTTTTTGTTATACAAAAAATAAAAAAAAAAAATTCAAAACGTCCTACAATCGAAATAAACAAATTTTTTCACTTTATGTTGAAGCAAAAGTATTCTCCTCATTCACGAAAAATTAAATATTCAAAGACATTTTTACAGCAATGTACACGAAACTATGCACGAAAAAATGTGCCTGAAATTCAAAACGTTTGAAAAAAAACGGAAACGAAAAAAAATTTGATTTTTTATTTATAGCCAAGATTAAAATGAAAAATATTTATCAACATTGGATAATGTTTGTGAAGTATAATTAAATATTTATTACCTTTACCATGAGGGGTAATAAAAACAAAACTCGTATTATATTTATTATATTTTTAAATGTTCGTAATTTCAGGAACATACGAAAAATTATCAGTTACTCAAAAATTATGAAAAAAGTCTCTTCACCACATTGAAATTCTTGCGCTCGAAGATTTTATTTTTACTTTTTATTAATCAATATTTTAATGTTCGTGTAGTAAATTTTGTTAATTTACTATGAAAAATAAATTTCAACTGACCACAAACGTCTGCAAAAGATTAGAAACTCGGCCTCTCGTGAATTTTCATACATTTTTTACCGCAATTTCGCAAATATCACGAGGGGTCCTCGGATAATGAAGAACGACTGCGATCCCTCCCTCTTGCCCTCCCCCGCCCCCTTCCGTTCTTCATTAGCTCGCCGCCGCGGCCGCGCCATAAAGCCCAGGCGAAGATTTCGCGAACTCGCGTGGAATTTTAATCTTTTGGAACCAGTTATTTTTGCGCCCAGGCTCTTTTAATTCGCGCGCCGCCTCGCAATCTCATTCAATAAATTACGACCGATGGATATCGGGCAGCGTCGCTTATCTGGCCCTCGTTACACGGTATAACACCGCGGGATGTTGAAATATCCAACGAAATGGAAGGATTTCCCGCGACGATCCAATAAAATCAAACTAAATTTCGTTCCAAACAAATGAAAAAAAAAAATCATACAAGTTTTTATGTGGTGCATGATGAATTTGAATCGCGACATTTTCCTCGAATGTTTTTCCCGTGTTTTCCGAATTTCTCTTGGAAAATCGAGCTCCCGAATGACGCGTGGGTTGTTTGAAACTTGTTCCCTGCTGTCCTCGTATCTACACACACGACGCATAATCGATTTTCAATTCAGGGGTGGAGGCCATTTTTCACCCCACGAGTGAAAAATAACTCGGAAATAAGCCGCGTCCCCTTTCATACCGAGTTAGAGCCCTCTTTTTTCACGTTGCCGTTTTTGCTCTAGGATACTGAATATTCAAGAAATTTTCGGGAAGTTCTCTCTTTCTCAGAATGTCGTTTCTATAGGGAAAACATCTAAAAATAAGAAAATTGAGGTATATTTATTTGAAAGACATTTTTTTCGTCTGCAGAAGTGTTTTTCCGGCACTCTTGAGTAATGTACTATTTACCTGAATAAAATGCAATTCAATGTATATTCATGTTCTTTTATTTCATACTTATTAAAGCTTTAAATTATGAATTTCCTCGATTTTTTCGTAGATCCAATGATTTATGCAGGTGAAATAATATTTTGTATTTTTTAAACTTTTTTTTCAGTATATATATTCAGTTACAAAACTAAACTTTGAAAACATGTCTTCATTAACATAAATTTTGCACACATTTTTTTTTAATTTACAGAAAATTTTTTTTTAATAAAGATTATGCAGAATTCGTGTTCTGATAACCCAGAAAACCGTTTTCAATATTTTATTGAAACATATGAAAAACCAATATCTCTGAAAATCCAATATTTAAGTAATTCTTTTGGTTATATTTCTTTTATTCGCAGAAATATTACCCTATACTTTTGAGCAATGTGCCATTTATCTGACTAAAATGCAATTGAATACAGATTTCTTCTTTTTTTTCCATATTCACAGAAGCTTTGAGTTATTATGAATTACCTCGACTTTTCGGTAATTTCAATAATTTACGCAAATACAATAGTATTGTGTATTAAAAAAATTTTTTTTTCAGTATATATATATATTCAGTTACAAAACTAAACTTTTAGACAATAACGTCTTGATCCACATTAATATTTCATAGGTTTTTCAAAATTATGAGGACATTTTTTTTTCATTGAGACCAGGTAGAATTCGTGTAAAAAGAATATCAAAAATGTGTTTTTAAATATTACTGACAATATTCAAAACATTAATTATACAAAAACATTAAAAATCGTGTGAAAATATACTTAAAAAAATATTTTCTGTACACTTTTGAGCAGTACACTATTTATCAGACCAAAAAGCGATTTAATGCAGTTTTATATATTTTTGTTTCTTATTCTTTGAAATTCAAATTATGAATTTCCTCTATTTTTTAGTGATTTCAATAGTCTACGCAGATAAAATAATATTTTGTTTTTTTGAAACTTTTTTTCAGTCTGAATATTCATTTGCAAAACTAAACTTTCTAAACATAATGTCTTGATTAACATAAATTTTGCCCAATTTTATTTTTTTTAAGTAAATTATTTTTTCAATTTGGATAATGCAGAATACGTGTTTTGATAACCCAAAAAATCAGTTGCAATTTTCATTGAAATATATGAAAAACTATAATAACTCGTAATATACTATTTATCTAACTAAAATGCAATTTAATACAGATTTATATTCTTTTTTTCCATATTGACAGAAGCTTTGAATTATAAATTTTCTCGATTGTTCGGTAATTTTAATAATTTACGCAGATACAATAATTATTTTCTGTATTTTTTCAACTTTTTTTAAATATGTATATTCAGTTAGAAAACTAAACTATCAGACTATAACGTCCTTGATCCACATAAATTTTTCACAAGTTTTTTCAAATTTTTAGGACATTTTTTTTAAATCGAGACCAGGCAGAATTCGTGTGAAAAAGTATGAAAAAAGTATTTTAAAATATTATTGACGATGTTCAAAATAATAATTATATAAAAATATTAAAAATCGTCTAAAAATATATTTAAAAAAATATTTTCTATACACTTTTGTGCAATATACTATTTATCTGACTAAAATGCAATTCAATGCATATTTATATTCTCTTGTTCCATATTCTTTGAAACTGTGATTTATCAATTTCCTCGATTTTTTCGTAATTTCAATGATTCATGAAAACAAAATATTATTTTGTATTTTTTCAACTTTTTTATCAGTTTGTATATTCAGTTACCAAACTCAACTTTCAGAACATAACGTTTTCATCCACATAAATTTTTCACAAGTTATTTTTACATTTTCAGGATATTTTTTTTTTTCAAATCCAGATCATACAGAATTCGTGTTTTAATAACCCAAAATATCTTTGACAATATTTTTTCCGCAAAGTAAAATATTCTTGTTTATTTTAATTCCCTATTTTACTCTGAAAATCAGACACCTCTAAAAATGACATAGCAAAAGTATATTTCTTTTGAAAAGATTTTTTTCATCCGTAGGAACATTTTCCCTGATTTTTTCGAGGAACGAACTATTTATTTGACTGAAATATTATTTAATGCAGAATTTTATATTCTTTTGTTCCATATTCTTTGAAACTCCGAATTCTGAATTTCGTTGATTTTTTCGTAATTTCAGTGATTAATGTATACGTCATGCTTATTTTTGTTTTTTCTTGATCCACAAAAATTGTGCACAAGTTTTTTCAAATTTGAAGTAAATTCATTTTTCAATCGATGTACAGAATTCGTGTTTCGATAACCCAGAATATCGTTTCCAGTATTTTATTCGCAAGACGAAATCCCCTCGTTTACTTTAATTCCCTGTTTCACCCTGAAAATCAGACACCAACTCAAGCGATTGAGGGATAACTGGATCAATCCGTGCGATTTCACTCCCGCCAAGCGGAATCCATCAGAGGCTTCGAATATCGTCGAATTCAGGATGATTTTTCACCCCACGGCTATACCGACTTGTCGTAGCGTAACGAATAACATATATTTCATTTCCGTTCCCCTCAGTAAGCTCTGCAAAGCTCAAGAAAATGAGCTCGAAACAGCAGTTCCAACATATGAAATTTAAACCACCAATATAAATAATCCCCTAGGTTTTAATAAATTCATTATATATAAAAAATCATTAATTCAGGAACCAAATGAACAACTCTTCGAGTATTAGGACAAGGAAAAAAACCCCGATGAGAACTTCATCAGTCCAAGCTAAATTCAGGTTAGGCGTTTCAGTAAACTCCGCGCAAAACTCATTGAACTCGGAACTTGAAAGGGAAGTTGGCCGCTCGCACGTGGAAATCAAATTAGTTACGTAGCAGCGGTTACGAACGACGCTTTTGTATTGTTTTCTCTTTTTTTTTACCAGAACAGCTCCGGGGGAAAAAATGTAAAACGCGGAGAAAAGCCAAAGTCGCCGTGTGCACCCCCAATGAGCCGTGAAACTCGGAGGCGAAGATTCCGCGGAGTGGAATGCTCCTGTGTAAAAAAGACAAAGGGAAGGCGAAAGGAAGAAGAGAAAAAAGCGTTATTCCACTTTTAGCCTTTGCCTCGAGCGAGAGTGCGATTCTTCAGTTTTCGATGTTTCTGTGATTCCACGGAATATTTAGTTCTCGAATACCCTCGCTTTGTCGGGAGGAAAAAAAGTTTCAGGGCAATCAGGAGTTTTCTGTGTCAGTGATTTGTATTAACTGGGCGATACTTGATGTCTTTTTTGAAGAGTAAGTGTATTTTTAATATGAAAATTTAGTATGAAAATTATAAAAATTATGGTGATGATGAATACGTCAATGATTAAGGGAGGAAAAAACTATTAATCGAATTATAGAAAAAAAAAAATGAAAAAACTTAATTTTTCGTGTTGTTTTTTGCAACAAATTGTTTAAACAAACTCTTTTTTGCAAAATCAGGAAATGTCAATTTGTAGAGCGTTGTTGTAGGTTCAATATAAAAAAAATTTATGAAAATCGGTGAAGCTGTTCCTTCTCTACTTGTCCCACCGTTTTCCACTGCAAGTGAGACTTTGAAAGCTTGGATTCGCGAACGAGGCAATATTTTTGCAGAATGACATATATCACCTTGTAGTATATTGAATAAACTTCATTTGTGCCAAATTTGGAATTCCTATCACTTATGGTATTCCCGCAATCCACGCGCAAAGTTTGAGACACGATTTCAGTCGTTTCGGTAGGTCTCCTCCCTTCATCATATGAATGAGTTTAGAAGATAAAAAATACAAGTTGAGTTATTACAAGACTTAAATTAAAAAGAATATACAGTTAACTAAACCTCCTTATTTTTCCAGAAATAATTTTTATTACGAAGGAAAATTACTATCATTACTACATTGCCTACTTCATCGACGCAGAAATCCAGCACAAGGCTTAAATAATCATTTTCCTTACTTTTTTGCTCGAACTCTAATACTTGAATACCTGACTTTTTTTACTCCCCAGCACTTAATTACCATGCAAGAGAGAGTAGGTCAAACTAGACACTTTAATTTTTCTCCCGAAGAACTATAATACACCGAGAACAATGGAAACTTCGTAGAAAGTTTTCTTTATGTAATCCAATAAGTTTTTTTATAACTTATTCAATTACTCTTTCTTACACCTTCTCATCGATCGGCATGATAATTGCGATTTCGTGTCTGAAGCTGAGCACGAAAATAATAAGGAACTGGAATGATCGTTGAAGATAATTTTGTGCCAAATTAATCTTCCTCAAATTCTATTTATATCATACACATTTCATTGATTTATTCAGTGAAGTTATGTAATTGTAAAAGTAACTTTTTTTCTGAAATTGATTGATTTTAGTTTCAATTATTCAATTTTTTATCAAAATCCCAAAAATTCTTCATTATCTTGCACCTCAAGAAGTCAACCAACAAAATGTCTGCTCTCTTTTTCTAAATATCGAAAATCGTCATTACACCAGTGTCTAAAAAACCGCCGTCCAACGCGTTTCGAGGTCGGCCCATATATATTATGGATCGCGTGGCCTCAGGATAATAATGCTCGTACGAACAATGCGCGTCCTCTGGTTTGGCTCGCGCGCGTCGTAACGAGAGTCCTGCGTTATTATTTGGCGAGTTTCGAGTTGGAGGCGCTACAAAAGGGGGGACCCCTTTCTTGTTTTCCTGGGAGCCGCGTACACGGCGCGATCTACCATAGAAATTTACACGCACGAGAGATCGCATCTGGGCAACGGGGCGAGTTCGATCTCCCGATTGTTCTTACTCAAGTTCTCGGAACCCGCGACTCGCGCGTAAATAATGCCGGTGCACGGTGGAGCAAGGGGGGGGTGTGAGGGGGGAGGGAAAGAGCAGGGGTGCGCGTACATACGCTCGGCTTTGTATCTCTTTGGGGCGCGATTTTTCCAACGCGAGACGGATGCACCGGCGACATGCTCGGGCCGCGTGTCTTCGTGAGGCCTCGTGAAACCCCTCCTTCTCCCCCCCTCCCTCCCCCTGGGTAATGGCCATTGTGCGACCGTCGTGGATGATGGATCAGAGGCGCGCGATTCGTAAATTTCCGTGGGGTATTTTGATTTATACGCTTCCGCGTGGTTGGAAATCGTTCGGAGCAGGACTGCGAGCGAGGAGCTTAGTCTTGAGGGTGTGTGTGTGTGCGAGGGGTGGGGGAGGGGGATGTGTATGGAGAGTGTTGAATTTTTGAATTTTGGAAATGAGGGGATATTGTGAGACACGTGAAGAAAAAAAGGTGGTGATTTTTGTCAGATTTATGGTGGACAGTAGTAGGATATTGGAACTTTTATGAAATTCTTGTAGAATTTATAGCAATTTTGAAGGTTTTGTTGTTTTTATCTTTCTTGTTACAGTATCGTATTTTAGAAATTTTTCATATTGTATGAATTACTGTATAGTACATGGCTGCCAATTGGAAAGTTCAATGGAGTTTTCTGGCCAATTCATCGATTGGTGCTTTCAATTGGAGTTTCTATTTGAAAAATCTAATTGGAAACTTCATCGTGAAACTTTAGAAGAAAACTTTATTCAGAAATTTCATTTCGAATTTCCGTGCAAAAATTTTAAACAAAATAAGGAATAAAAAAGCTTTACTATTTTCATGAGAAATCTGTTAAAAAAACAAGCCCCGAAATTCAATGTGAAGCCATTAGAAATTCAATATCCAAACGTTTTCATAAAAGTAGTTAATCATTTTCCATCCATCATTTTGTTTAAATTTTGATATAGAAGTTCGAATTAAAATTTCCGAACGAAGTCTCAAATGGAGATTCTAACTGAATTCCGAGTTGTGTTTTTAATTGAAGTTTCTAAATAGAGCATTCAAGAGAAGTTCCAAATTATTTTATTGACGTTTGAATTTTTAAGTTTCCAGCTTGAAAATCAATTAAAATCATGACAAAATATTTTTGGTGATGTTTGACTGGTTTTGAATATTATAAGCACGTGCCACAAAAAAAAATAAAAATTTGAATGCAAAATACATGTTTCTTGCATGCTTTTAGTAAAATTTTTTAATTTATTCAAAAACTGCTAGAATAATTTGCAACTTGACATACTTTGAATATATTAATGTTTTTTTTTTATGGCAGCAAAAGATCTTTAAATATATTAATTTTGAGCATAACATAAATTTTTTTTTTATTTTTTGATGATTTTCATCATTATTTAATAGCCTTTAAAATACAACACCGCCTGCTTTTGTAATAGCAAATAACAATAATGATAATGAGGAAAAGAATATAAAAAAATTTTCTGCTGTACATTTTACCATGTACTCAAACTCTGCTTAATCTTTTAATGTTTAATGAGTTTTAAAAAAGGCTATGAATTTTCAAGTGCAACATGAGAAAAAATGCATGCATTTTCCATTTAAAACATTACTAATTTGTTGTCACGTGTTAATTATATTCTAATTTAGTAAAAATGTACTAAAAAATTTTTTTATTCAATTTTATCTGACCGTTAGGTCAAGAATAGAAAAAACTCCAACTCAACCGAAATAAAGGCCACCCGACTGTATATATAATAATTTTAAAAAAATGTAAATTTCTTAATGGTACCTCAAAAAATGTAAATTTATACTTACTAAAACTTATTCCAACAAATTCAAATGACCTCGTTTTTTGAATAGAAAAATAATTTTTAGCACAACTTATGTGATCATAGAAAAATACAAATAGCTTAAAAAAATTTTTACATAGCCAAAAAATTTATCAAATACAATTAAAAAATGTTCAGGCATTCATCATTGATGAAATCAAAAATTTTAGTTAAAAATTTTATTGGTTACATTACAGATAATTATCTTTTACAAAAGTTACTTATCTTCTCTACCAAGAATTTTCCTAATTTTCTAATCGAAATTATTTCCTTCACTTACTTTCATGATTCAAATCATTATTGTTACTTTTTTCAAATATTTGTGCAACCATTACAACTATTGTTCCATTTATAGGCTAGTAGAAATAGACATCGAAAATCAAAAATTTAACTTGATTTCCAAAAGTTTTCAAACTCCGGTAAAATGAAAGTTATGTTCTAACGATGCTGTAGCCAATTTTTCAACCCTTTGCTATACACGGAAAAAGTCGAAAATCACAATTACATGAATTTCTGCATTATTTACGTGAAAAAAATTAAAAAGTTCTGCAAACGCGTGAAGTTGATAAACGTAGTGCACTACATCTTCTCATGAAATTATTGTTGTTTCTCAATATATCTCCATTAATAACATTTTCTTATGAAAATTCCTAGTCACTATCAATTCCAAGAAATTCAACAACGAAATTAACTAAAATTCCTTCTTTGAAGAATTCCTAAAAAAAAAATATTCTTGAAAAACCGTTACCACAAAGGTAACTTAAAAAAAACCTTCCGACAACTTCACATGTGCACGAAAATTCCCCTCATGGAGAGAGATGCTTTCGAGACCTATTGAAACGCACTTAACAAAGTTATCTCGTTGTACAGAAGCGCTCTTCATCGGACCCTCCTACGTTTCTCGTTATCCGTAGGGTCCGCCGAATCTCTATGGTACGAATTTTGGATACTTTCATTTTCCTTATCAAACACTCTGTTTGCTTTTAAATGGATGGGCGGAATAAGAACCCTACTGGAAATTCGTGCGGCTCTCGTTTGTACTGGGGAGACGGCTGGTTTTTCGAAGGGAGGCTTTTCGAGCAAATTATGGGAATAGCGATTTTAAATGTATCCAACATTGTGATTTCAATGGAATTGAGTCTCTGGGTGTTCAATGTAGTGAGTTAATCGTGGAACAAAGATTTTAGACGATTCAACCAAATCGTTACTTGAGACGCAAAACGAAACTCTCAGCGAAATAATTATTTGTTCAGTTCTTATTATTGATTTTACGGGACCAAGTTCCGTAGGATCGTAAATTATCATTGCAATCCGGTGGTTCATCCACCGTAATTGTAGAATTATGTTACAGTACTTAGGCGGTTTCCCTTAGAACCCACAACCACGAAAGCCAAAACAAAAACTCACCGAAATTTCGTGCGGCGACGGTGCAACCACCGGTGAATAGCCAGGCGAAAAAGAGGCCACAGAAGAAACCTTTCCGCCGACCCCTGCGACACTCCATGGCGATGCTCCGAGCTCTAACTACACCTGCAACAAACGAGAAACGAAAGGTATAAATATTTCTCTACCGTTCAAATAATCTACGATCAATGTTTATTACTGAACGCGATAAAACAACTAAACAAATATCTCTCGAACTCAAAACCGAACCAACAATGAATCGTTTTTGCACCACCTGCTGTTACCAGCAACACAAAAATACAAAATTCAAAGAACCGATCGATAATGGCCTCTTTCGTACGGAAGCGCGCTATCTCATTTATATTTCTCGCGACGGAAAAATGCGCGCCGATAAAAGCGACGTTCGCAGCCCGCGGCGAAAAACGCGAGCGCTTGTTTTCCGAGCACGTCCCCGGAGTCGATGCGGCCGCGAAAATAAGAAACGCTGTGCATTTACATGCGATGAATAACGATCGCGCGAAAATATTTGCAATCGCATCAACTGCGAGTTCACGCGTCGACCAACCCCCCACCCCCCCTCTCATCCCCGAAATCTAATTTGATTTACGACGTCGCGACGCACCCCGGCGCCGAGGGATAAAAAAGAATCGCCAAGAACCGGGAGATTGTGCCCCGTGAAAAGATTGATTATCAACGAATCGTGATTTGTTTTGGATGAATTTTTCCGAATGATGATGCGAACGTCAGGATAATTATTGACTTTTGTTTATGTGAAAATTTACGGGAATGGATGATAAGACGTTGTTAACAACTTTTAGAAGAATTCTGACATATTGGAAGTTTGTAATTGGAAGATTGGTAAAGACTCAAAAAGTGTTTCTTTTTTTTATAAAATAATTATTTCATGTGACGAGGCTCTACAAAATGAGGTTTGGTAGGATCTGGAAGGTAAAATGACTATACACCTATCATAATACAAAAAATCACAGTAATAAGTTTTTTTCTGAAATTTCCGCGGAAGTGAGCTATTACATCTTTCTTTTTTGCTCCGGAAGCATTCCCTTCCTCGTGAGTTTTGAATCATGAACATTTGAAGTCATGTTCCTTTGATGGTGCCAACATAAGAATCTCATCCATCAATCAATTTAACTGTTACGAACCAAAATCCCAAAAAACAGAAGGCTTTCGTAAACTAACACGAAAGCTACTGTTTTCTGAGGAAAATATTAACAAAACTCAAAATTCCAGAATGTACAATTCGATGTTTAGTGGCAATGTTCAATGTTAAGTATCAAACTATTGAAGACCTTTCATGAAGTTTCCTCGATATTCTCAAAAAGTTACTCAATAAATAACACTAATGTATCAACAATATGTTCTATCTTCAACCTTTCATTTCCAACACCACATTCCACCCTAACCCCTTTCATAAAAATCCAAACTTTTCATGGTGACCGTCATCGCATCCATCAAACCATTCTGATCCAATTCGACATTGACTCCTCTGAAAAGCTTAATTTCTCGCGAAATCTACAATGCAAGTCCGAAGCGTCGAAACTCGAGGCTCTTCCCATTCAATTCGGAATTTCGGCACCATCTAGCCCGCCGAAATTAATGCGAACTGCGGGGGAAACAGAATCCTCGGTATCGGCCGGAGAAGTCTTGATTCACGTTCGCAGTTGGGGCGGCAAACAAGTACCAAGCAGCATTGTATTACACCATGGGAATATGATTATTTCGATCAATGCATTCAACTCGGGCACAACGAATTCTCGCTCGCGCGGCTCCAATTCCGAAACTAGAACTTCCAGATCCTCCAGGGTAGGAGATTTCGGAAAACCGGCCAGCCGGGCATTATATTTCATAGCGATTGTTCTGCAACTTGCAACGATACACCGGAACGTACATTACGATTCAACGTTTTCGTAGCGACACTTGCGTGGCATCAAGGTGACGAAGACTTTGTTCTCTCAGTTTAAATTAGTCGAATTTTATGGGTGACTTCTACATTTAATGTGGATTGATAATTTTGTCTTCAGTTTCAACTTCTGTCACTGTCTTAGTTCTTTAGTTTCCATAGTTGGAAACTGATGTAGACCTCCCATGTTCACCAAAACAAATGACGTGCGACGAAAATGCCTGCATCTTCAGTCTCGTTAACCTACATTCACGTGTAAAGGGCTTGTTTCGCGCGTTTGCCTCTGATTTACGCCGGACAATATTCCGCGGAAAATCTCGTCGAACAAAGGGTGTTTTTCGAACGGGAAAGATGGGCTCGACAAAGTGGCAACTTTTCTCGGGCGCTCGGGTACATGGTTAAACGCGTTTCCACGGATGAATAGCCCGCTGATCGCGACGGGATAACGACGAATCGCAAAAAGGATTCCGAGCCGCTCCATTGCTGTCGATACAATCGGGTTGGATTTGGGCGAAAAAAGACCTGGAATGACCTCGTTTGCGTTCGCTCGCATTGTTTGTCTTTTCCTTTTCGCGCTGCTATTGCTGGGATTAGTTTGCGGCGTTCGCAGCGACGTTCCTTTCGAATACTCCGAATGTTAACGCCGCACTTTTCAATGGCCAAAATCACATTTTGCCGCATTGTTCGTTGTTCTACTCAACAGTTGAAATTTTCACTGACAACTAGTCAAAATTTACTGTACAAGTTGCAGTCCTTGGACTCTTTGAAGAAAACGTTCTTCCCTTGGCGTGTAATAGACTATTTTCAATGAAATCTAAAGTGGAAAAATCCATCGATCGTCTTGCAAGCTCTGGAACAACGCCCTTTGACGAGCCCACTCCATTCTCGTCGAGTGTTCACGGCAAGATCTAATTAGTCAAGCGGTACCAAGCCTGCTCTCACTTCTTTTTCTGGCTCTATTCGATATTCTCGTCGGTCTTGGAAAATTCAATGGCCGCGGCAATGTTGGCCAAAGGTAAACGCGTCATCCGGATCAGCTCGATTATCGCTTTAACATCCGTGACGTTGTTGCAATATATCGAGTGAAACTTTTTAATTTACACTTCTCTCTTGATGACGTCTCAAGGTGAGAAAACAAAATAAAAAGGACTGTGTAAAAGTTGAACTTTTTGCGCTGGACTTATCATTGACAATTGAAGGTGATATTTGATGAGTGAACCGTGAACTCGTTACTTGTGCTGGATTAAAATCTTAGAATAAATTTACATTCTATATCAAGTCAAAATACTGAAAAACAACACGGATAGAGCGAAAATTTGAAGTAAAAATAGAGTGAATCAACACTTTTGGAGACAATATGTATCATTGTTACCTACTAGAGTAGTAGAATTACATTTTTTGAAAGGTTCATGAATTTTTTTTCAAATGAAATTTATGGAATAGAAGAGAGGAATAAAATGGAATGGTTGATTAGGTGAAAAGTTTAAATACGAAATATTTTTAAATAATAATTTTGAAAAAAGTATAAATATGGCTTCAAAAAATAATTTACCAATGAATTTTATAAATTGGAAATGATAGTAAAAGGATTGATACTTCAAAGTTTTTAAAAATTGTAACGTAAGATGATAATAAAAAAATTAAAATATTCAAATTTCCGATTTTTATCTTAAATGAAAAATAATCGAAATATATTAAGTGCAGAAAATTTCAATGTTATATAGAAAAGTGATAAGAAACTGGATAATAGGATTATGAAGAGAGGTGTTCGAAAGAGCAAATAATATATTAACAAAATATTGTTTGTAAGATGAAGGTACAGCTTGTAAATTCACATATACTAGATAAATAAAAAGGTGTGTAATGACTAGAGTTAAAAAATATAAAAGTTACATAAGTTCAAAAGACGACCATTCATTTTTAATACAACACAGTATTAAAAAAAATCATGATTCCTCATGAATCAATGTTGATATTTTAGAAATATTTATTTAAATAGACAAGAAGATACAAAATTATAAGTTTCATATATGATAAGATTGGAAAGTTGTATGGAAAAAATTATATTTAGATAGATAGATTAGATACGTGGACTTAGAAAATATTCAGATGTACTGAGTTTACAAATGACGACATAAGAATGACGTCACGTCGTCATACTTTTTAAAACAACGTAATTCTGACAATTTTCAATATAGTTATGACAAAAAGAATAAATACGTGTCTAATATTTTTCGATAAACTTACGATGTCAGGATATAAAAAAAAATTGATGCAACTTTCGAATTGTAATTGTTGATTGAGGAACTTACAAAAAATTATAATTATTTTAAAATTCAATTTTGAATTTCCAAATTATTTTAAATAAAATAAATTTCAAACTACTTTAAATAAAATTAATTTCAAATTATTTTAAATTTTAATAAATTTTTGTAAATAAAATAAATTTCAAATTATTTTAAATTTTAACAAATTTTTTTAAATTTATATAATTTCAGATTATTATAAATTTTAATACATTTTTGTAAATAAAATAAATTTTGAATTATTTTAAATATTAAAATAAATTTCAAATTTTTTGAAATAAAATAAATTTCAAATTATTTTTAATAATATAATTTTCAAATTATTTTAAATAAAATACATTTCAAATTATTTTAAATAAAATTAATTTCAAATTATTTTAAATTCCAACCAACTTTTTTAAATTTAATAAATTTCAAATTATTTTCAATTTCAACAAATTTTTCTAAATAAAATAAATTTCAAATTATTTCAAGTTAAATAAATTTCAAAATATTTTAAATAAAGTTATTTTTAATAAAATTATTTTAAACTATATTACATAAAATAAATTTCACGTTATTTGAAACTGAAATTATTATTTTTAATAAATTACATTTAAATTACATTTAAAATTTAATTTTATTAATAAAATTACAATTTGATAATGCAATAATTATCATTTCTGATTAGTGTACAATCAACTGACCAAAATATTGGATTATAAAATTTGGAAGTTGCATCAATTTATTTTTATGCTGATATCGTTAAATTATCGAAAAAAATTAAATACGTGTTTTTTTCTTCTTGTCATATCTTAGAAATTGACGGAAATACATCATTTTATAAAGTCTAACAAAGTGACGTCATTCTAACTAAATGACGTCATTTTTATACTCAGTATATCTATGTATATGAAATTGAAAATTCACACATGCTTGAAAATTATCATTTTTCAAACAACAAAAAAGTAGGTATAGATTTTTTTTTTTAATAATACATACATATGTTGCCAAATAAGATTTTTTTCATGCAACTTCCCAATTATGTAAATGTTACTTTTCCCTACTTTTGAATAAAGGCAGTTTAAGGCAGTTTAAGGCAGTCGAAGCACCACTGACAATGACTTGCGAGTAAGTGCGACAGAGATGCATAGAATAGGAACCGCGCCAGAGCAAGAGAGATGCAAATACAGATGGAAGTTGAGATCGTTCATTCCTCTTCATTCTAAAGACTTTTCATTCTAAAAACTTGAAAAACCAGTAGCAGAGTTTTAACTATATGTCGAATAAAAATACACTCTCCGGAATTAGGGGGGGGGGGGGGGGTGGAAGGGAGAAAATGAAACAAAAAACAATTTTTTTGCTGCTTTTTTAAGGTTAGACACCTTAACAAAATTTAATCAAATTTTTAATTATGAAGCATCATCTAGAGAATATTTTGTCAAATTTTTGTAACTATACATTGAAAAATAAGCTGGTGACAGAGCGTTTCCCTAAACGTCTTTTTGGAAACACGTTGTACGGTGAACACGATAACTCGGCGTAGAATTATCGGAAATCATAAAAGTTGGTCAATTTACTTTAAGTAAGAGTTAATTCTCTCCCCTCAATCGTTAGAAAGTTATTATTTTCGTTTTTCAACAATTCGTGGTCTATTGAAGCAAAAAACGCGATTTTGCACTAAATTTTCCGCCTTTTTTTAAGTGAAAAACCACTTAAATATAAAAATATAAAAAAACCAAAAGTGTAGGGGGGAGGCATTTTATACCAAGAAAGCATGTTCCAAGTTTGAAAAGAATCGGTTGAGTAGATTTTGCAGGATCGTGTTCACGGACTCAAAAAATTGGTTTTCAGAAAAACGCGTTTATAATTTGTTTATTACTCTAAAAACGAGAAAAAAAAATTTTTTTTGAGACTTACACTGAAGCATCAATTGATTTGAAACTGAATTAAATTTTAAGAAAACGTAAAAAAAGAAAATCGAGTCTCTGAATCTGCTTATCCCTTACCCCCCCCCCCCCTAAGAAAGTATAAAAAAATCTCTATAGATTCTTTCCCAGCTGCTCATTTTCACAAAAATATTCAAAAAAACACAGAAAAAATTTGTAACAAACTGTATTTATAGTTACATTGTAACTTGTCACAGGCTTTTAAGTTAATAATATTATGAAGTACCCGATTTTGACGCAAACCAACTGAAAAACTCACGCTTAATTGATATTATACCGCATGTGATCGGGTTACAATGCATCATTACAGGCATAAACGCGCCGGTGACAAACTTCCGGTAGCGTCGAGGATGATTAAAAGCGGGGGTCGAACAACGGGGTGCATCAGCCACGGGACATATTGCGTCGGGATGGATTCCGTGTAATTGCATTTCGTGAGACGGCATTGCGTTAATACGGTTTCCAATAGTCCTCGGGCTCGCGTGCGCTACGTGGGAAACTCCATTTCCCGGTGAAAAGCCCCTTTCACCTGCACCCAAAGGGCTGGCAGAAAATGGAACGTAGGTGTGATCGAAAGCGTACACAGCCACAAATATTGGACACCACGGACGATTCGAAAAAGATAGAAAGTGCGTAAATTTTGGATTTTGTAATTTTAATCTAAAATTTCAGATAGGAAACTGAGACGTTTATAAATGTCGCGATGGAGCCTTCATTTACGGAAAATGATTGACATTTATTGAGCCGTTTATTGGCATGCTCGAGTCTTTACGATTGCCCGGCGGAAAGTGTCTATCTGCAGGGGAGATTTACGCGTGCGCCAAGAATGACGCTCCTGGAATACCAATTGACAGGATTCTTCAACGGCGGCCTTTTCCATCCTTTGACCAAGTTATTTTCGATTTACGATCTCGGGCCGGCTCCCATGATCCCCGCAGTAAAGAAATCATTACCCGCCGCGCTTTATCGCCCCCCGACGATCCGCGAAAGTGATAACTCGGCTCCCCGGTCAATTTACGTGATAAGCCGCGCGCCGAGATAATAGCGGGTATGACGGACGAGCGCGGGTGTCCCTGGAATCGTCTTAGCTCGGCTTTATAAATTATGTTATCACTTGGTCGAAGAGAAGTGATAACGGAGCCCGCGTGACGGATTACCTTATCTGCGAATGAATCAGTTTCGCTGAATTATGGAGTATTCTGAGCGTTGTTGAGTCTTTACGTATTCGGTTCGTGGTAATCCTTGGTAATTGTTTTCTTAAATTCTTTATTATTTTCAAACGGATCGGGTATCTGGTTGATAAAAAGGGAATTTTATCTTTGGCTATGACGATGACGAAGTGAGAAAAAAATTTAAGACATGAAAAGTAAAGTGTTGCAATATTGTTTCAGGTTTTACAATATAGTTGCCCATTTTTTTCATTTTTACATTTTTCAACAATTTGTACAATTTTCACAATTTTACATTTTTTATTTTATTTGACATTTAAATTTAATTTGATTCGAATTTTTTAATAAAAAAATTTATTAACAACCTCATTTTAACAACATATATGTCTATTTTATGGTTTGTTAAGTTTCTGAGTTTAAATTTACAACTGTTTTTGTAGAGTTTTTTTGTTTAAACATTCTATTTAAACAAATTTATCAACAACCTCATTTTAACAACATATATATGTCCATTTCATGGTTTTTGAAGTTGCTGAGTTTGAATTTACTACTGTTTTTGTAGAATTTTTTTGTTTAAACATTCTTTTTAAACAAATTTATGAAAAACATCATTTTCACAATATATATATGTCCTTTTCATACTTTTTTAGGTTGCTGAGTTAGAATTTGACATTGTTTATGTAAAATTCTTTTGTTTAAACATTGTATTTAAACAAATTTATTAACAATTATATTTTCACAACGTAAATGTCTATTTCATGGTTTTTCGGGTGGATGAGTTAGAATTTGACATTGCTTTTGTAAAATGCTTTTGTTCAAACAATCTTTTGAAACAAATTTTTGCACAATTTTTTAATGGATAACAAGGACAGTTGTTATAAATAGACATATTTATATTTATTGCATTATTGCAGATTACAGAAAGCGAACAAAATAACGCGGTGTTCCACTTCTACCGGGTGTCCAACGAC
>JAPYZL010129271.1:0-10386 GCA_030522825.1 Platygaster orseoliae
GGGATTACTTTGAAGGGGACAAAATAGATATTCATGAATAAATAAATAATTCTTGAAAAAACATGAAATTCGCGATACTTTTTGAACAAACCTCGTAAGGACCTTGTTCACACTGAACATTCCTTTTTTTACAGAAACTCTAAAAATGAACGAACAAATTACTGTATACCTTGGATCTTCTGAGAGATGTAGTGAATAGTTGATGGAAACAATCTATCAAAATTCTCAATATTTTCTCGTAAAAAATAAGGTGTTTTATAAACCTTGAATAAACTGTATATACAGATAGGACATAGATCACACATATGATTTTCATAAGTAATATACGACAACCCTGGTAAAGTCGGTGCGAACATTTTGCCAACAAATTTGTTGGCAAAATTATGGCAGCCTGATGGCACGACTTTAACTCGTTACAGCAGTTCTTTTTTCGACAATGCGGGCAAAAGTTTTACGTAAATAATTACTTCAACAGCCTATTCATCGACTCATGTAAAAAAAGTACGTAATAAATATTAAAATCTATTATTATCATTATCATTATTATCAATTCAACGCATTTTGTTATATTGTTCGAAAATCATTGATTTGGAAGTTCATTATTCCTACTTTTTTATTCTTACATGAAATAATAATGTATTTCAAAACCTTTCTCTTCCTACGTGCCTTGTAGTAATTAAAATAAAAATGGCAAAATTTAATACAATATTTTATTGAAATTAATTTTCATGTATTCAAGAAATATTAAAAACACTGAAAACTCGTAAAATACTGCAAATCTGTGTCGATTCAATTTCCTTAAAAATCTGCGAACTTACTAAAATTTTATAAACTTTGAATAATAAGAGCATCGAATTTCAGAAGTCTATATAAAAATCCATCAAAATGCCAAAAAATCCTTCAATATTTAAAAATTTTGAAAAATTCATAACAATACTTCAATCTATAAAATTTTGAATTCTAAAGCATCAAATTTCGGAAATTTATATGCAAACTTTGAAAATACTTGCAACTTATAAAATCTACAAAACAAAAAACAAAAATTTAAATATAATTTCCTCGAAAATCTTTAATAACATTCTTGATCATTTTCACCTATTTTTAAGATTTTTTTTTCATTTTCAATAATTAGTTTTTTTTGGAAAATCCTTATTATCAAGTCAACGCATCATTTTGTAATATTGTTTATATTTTTATTAATTTTTAAGTTCATTATTCCTATTTTTTTCATTTTTACATGAAACAATAATTATTTCCAAAACCCCCTTTTCCTACGTGCCTTACAATAAAAATTACAAAATTTAATGTATACAATTTTTTTTACTAATAATTAATTTGTATTCAAGAAATATTAAAATACTAGTAATTTGTAAAATATTGCAAATCTATGTCTATTCAATGTCCTTCAAAATCTGTGAGTTTACTAAAATTTTCTAAATTTTTCCCAATAGAGCATCGAATTCCAGAAATCTATATAAAACTCCATCTAAATAATAAACAATCTTTCAATATGTAAAATTACTAAAAAATCTATAAGATACTACAATCTATAAAACTTTGACTTCTAGAGCATCAAATTCTGTAAATTTATATAGCCAACTGTAAAAATACTTTAAACCTATGGAAATTTAAGAAAATCTTACACAATTTTATAAAAATCAAAAAGTACGAAAAATGATAACCATCTACGAAACAAAAAAAAATCACTTTAAATATAATATTCTTAAAAATCTTTAGTAACATTTTTGATCATTTTCACCTATTTTCATTATTTTTTACTTTTATTTTTATTGTTCAATTTATTTTTAAAAATCATTACTATCAAGCCAAAGCATTATTTTGTTATATTGTTTGTGTTTTCATTGATTTTTTAGTTCATTTTTTATATTTTTTTAGTATACATGAAATAATAATTAACTTCAAAACCCTTATCTTCCTACGTGCCTTGTAATAAGTATTAAAGAAAAACGACAAAATCAAAAACAATATTTTATTGAGAGTAATTCACATACATTCAATTATTAAACAAACGAATAAACATTGTTCAGCTTTCACCAGAACTGAAATTTTCCAATTCCGATTGCAACTTGTTAGAAAATTTTTCGCACGAGCGAATTCAACGAGATGCACCCGGTCAAAAGGATGTGGAGGATTGGTAGGCAAAAAAATAAAACGCTAGTAATTTGGATTCTAGTTGGCATAGTTTTGTTGATACTTTGCCCCATATTTTTGTGCATATTTTGGTGTCTTTGCACGGGAGTTGAAATCATCAAATGCATTACCAGCTGCCTTTACTGTTGCTGCGGTGACTAACGGATCAACAAAGCGATAAAAACAGGGCAATACACCGCTAGCCGTGAATTTTTTTTCGCGATGTAAATCAACGTTTTGTACACAACTTGGGTATTAATATTAAAAAAATGATTTTCCTCCCAACCGCAAGTTTTTTTTTTATTACTCAGATATCGTTAAAAAATGCAAAAATTCTAGGCAAGATTGTAACTTCAGATGTTCCCCGCAAAAATTATCAGGTTCGTAATCTTTCAAGTTATCGCAAGTTATAATCACAAGTTTCAAACAATCGATAACAATGTCAAAGTAAATTTTGCGAATTGTTATAAGAATAAAACAGTAAGTTTAGTAAGTTTTCAACCGTCACGTAATGTTGAATATTTATCATAATTTTGAAAAATCAACTTTTTTGTATTTTCAAATTCCTACGGTTTCCAATTTTTCAGAACCTCAAAAATCGTGGTTGAAAAATTGAAGGAATAATGATCGATATTTCTACACATTTTTTTTCTGATGTAATATAATTTTCCAAGGAGTGGGAATAGAAATCATGAACCAAAATTCAGAAAAACTTTCTCCGTATCTTTCCAACTCGAAAAGTCCACTTCCACTTTCCACTAAACTCAAAATAAAAAAAGATATTCATATTGAAAGTTTCAACTAATCAGATTCGTTAAAACTGTGATATCTAAATATTACAAAAATTGTCTCGGTTAACCTGGACCACGCCTCGACGATAATGATGAGACACTGGACAAGGAGGTTGAAAAATTAAAAGCAGAGCTGGGGCTTTTATTCGACTTTTTCTTTTTTATGATTAATTTTTTACGTGCTCCAGAAATATTGTAGTATCATAAAAATGTGCAGATGCCGTGACTGAAGGCTGCCCGTTTAATCTGAAAACATTAAACTTTTCACAAAGATTTATGCACTTCTCCAATAGTTGTTAATAAAAAAATGAAAAACGGGAAAACTTATCTGAGACTCTGAATGCGCGTATGGAATCCACCGATGTTGCAAACAATGATTATTATTTTCATTGTAAATTTTAATCAATCAACCGATATATTTAAATTGTAACATTCGACAACATTGGTGGTCGTGTTATGGTGAACATAACCTCTAACGTAAACATAAACACACGTCACCTGTCATTTCACTTTCACAGAGGGCTGTTGGTAGCACTGCGCACTTTTTTTAACTCCTATCCAAACAACACTGGAGTTTTTTCATTTTTATATTGCATAACTTGGAACTTCTACATATTATTCAATATTATTTATGCATTGCAATTAAAATTGAAACATATGCGATTATCTGGAGTACCATTTCCATCTATAGAAATTCTTGTATAACACAATGGAACGTGATTCAAAACGTGATATTCGATACTGGTTTGCGCATGAAGTTTTTTCAGAATATTAAAATAAATTTTAATATTTTTTACGTACTTTTTTTACATGAGTCAATGAATAGGCTGTTAAAGTAATTATTTACGTAAAAGTTTTGCGCGGATTGTCGAAAAAAGAACTGCTGTAACGAATTAAAGTCGTGCCATCAGGCTGCCATAATCTTGCCAACAAATTTGTTGGCAAAATATTGGCACCGACTTTACCAGGAAGAATATCGCAATATTTTGAATGTAGTATCAGTATCAACGGTTTTTTTTGGATTCCTGTCAACTTTTATTAGGGTCAGAATTACTTAAAAACCGTGTATTGTTATTGTATGTTTTTTATTCCAATATTAAGTAAGGTTTGTTTTTCCCCACAGCTGACGCGAACCCGGAAGACATTTAGTGCATATGGATAGGCGTGTCGCAATGGATGTTACAAATCGTGGATAGCCACGAAGTAAAAGAAGGATGTACCATCGGCTGAAAATAACGAGAAACAAGCCCTTTCGGTGGCTAGGCTCGAAGCAGGAACACGATGTACGCGTGCGGTTTCGAGATCACTTAAGGCCAGGTGGTGCGATGTAATATTAGGAAAAATGAGCTTGACATCGATGCTGCTGCAAAGTGCCAGAGCAGCCTAGCTTCACGGTGAAAATCTGGCGTGAACGGTGCCGCGGCGGATCGGGGAACATGGCGTCGGTCTCCACAGCGGAAACTCCAGCTAATTTCGGGCACACTTTTAGCAAGAAAGCCGTTCGGAAACCGGTTTACTGCCACTGTTGCACCGACATGATCTGGAGCCTCCTGCAGCCAGGCTACATCTGCGAAGGTAAAATTTCTCCAAAACAACTTTAATAAGTTGAGGTTATGCAACAAACTAGTTTGATTATTCATAACTTATCTCATTACTCATAGGATTACAACGCTCGCCTTCGACTCGTGTTGCAACTCTCAGATTCGTTGAAAAAAATTTTTTCACACCAGTGAAGAAGTAAACTGTTCTCTCTTATCTTTAGTAAATAAAAATTGACAGGATCGAAATATAATCTAAAAATGTAGATTTTTAAAAACTTTTTTATTTAATATAAAAGAAACTGTAAAGTTTTTTTTTATCTCGGTTTTAATCATGCCACTTGATGGGCCTTTGAGATCTATGGTCCCCTTTTTTTCCCCCTTTTTGTACCATATATCTTTTTTGTCCCTTTTCTCTCCTGGCTGGCATTTACGCGACTGCAGCATCGACCGTAGCCTAACCAATCGCCCATGGGGGAGAACCTCGCTGAGGAAAACCCCGTGGCAGCACGAGGAGGGTAACCAGCATTCGAAACCCGTGGTGAAAGAAACTTTTTCAATTGAAAAAATTCTTGCACCAGTCGGGACTCGAACCCGTTTCTCACCTGAGACTCCGTAGCCCAACGGCGTAACCATTACGCTACGAAGCCTCTTTACTATAAAGTTCTACACTCACTTTATTTTTTAATTTTAGAGTCCTACTCTCCATTTTTTTTTTTTTTTTTTTTTTAACATTTTTTGAGCCACCATCTAATTTTTCGCCCCGGGCCCCTCAACTGTCGTTACGGCGTTGCACTCAAGTCATCACTCATTTAGGGAGCTATATCTGAATCGTTTATATGTCAAGTATATAATTGCGATTTAACTTGGAAAATATTAAGACAAACACATTTTTCATCTATATTCATGGAAAAAAATTCAACAGAAATTATCGCAAAAGCTTTTAGTCACATTTCGATAGTATTGTTTTGTTGGTACAAAACCGTTTTTAATGGTTTCTATATGGTCAGACATTCGATCAGTTTGAATAAAATATGCCAATCATTTCCAATTACATTTTTTGCTGTGGGAATTTTCACTGATCAAGACATTGTTGTGATAAAACGTTCATGTACGTGGACAAAACGAAAAACTTATGATTTTCGTCGTTTGACGATAAAAGTGCAGAAAAATGGGCAAGTAGGTGACTTGAAATGCCTGCATTAAAAAACATATAAAAAAGTAATATTAGGCTGGGTGGGGCGAAGAATGAGAAAATTATACTATACAAAAAAACATTTTTGCAAAATACGCACAAAAAAGGTGCTTCTGGCACCTGAAAACAAACACTAAGGACGTGCATTTCCGACCGGCGATTTGTTTTCGATCATTCCGATGTGGGCGTGGCGTTTTAATGTGTGTTTTCAATATTTAATACCTAGGGGTAGTTTTTATTACCGACAGACAACCAGAGACAATATTATTCATATTATCCTTAATGGTGCGGGCATGCATCGGTATGTATTTTCTTTCTCTTTCTTATCTAATCAGGAGAGGGAGAGAGAAAGCGAATTCTAGTTCAAAATGGCCGCCGTTGTTCCGTGTATACTCGCGTTGACCAAAATAATCAAACAAGATGAACACGAAAATCTCCACTGCGTCGCAACCGCGAGTGAAAAAGTGAAAAACACGCAAAAATCGGGTTTCATGAAACGTGTTAATTAGTGTAAAGTGCAACGGACGTACATCTTTTACGCGTTTGCGCGCGGTGCGCCATGTCGGAAATGCATCCCCTTCGAGTTGACTTTCAGGTGCGAGAAGCACCGTTTTGTACGTATTTTGCAAAAAATATCGTTTGCAACTTGGACCTGAGGCATGGCTATGTTCTCAGACCAATTTATCAGCATCGGTACGCCTCGGTAGATAAATTGGCCCTCGCCTAAAAAGCCATGCCTTAGGTCCTAGTTGCAAAATATATAATACTATTGTGATATTTACTCTAATAATCCTGAAATGTTCGTAAAGAATGTAAATAATATGGACCTATAAATACAGATTTCCATGCTTTATAGTTTACAGATTCTACGCATCCATACTCTCACTAGAGCACATGTGACTAATCTGATTATTTTTTGTTGAGAATTTAAGACAAATGACATTCTCACCTCCATTATTTTTATTGTAAAATGTTTTTTGTGGGGTGTATATACATAACTCAAAATTTAAAAACATATTCCAGTTTAAAATTCAACAAATGAAGGCGCTCTTACAAGGAGCAGAAATAAAAATCATACATCAAAATTTTCTTCATATTTTTTTTTTTCAAAAAATCGTTTGCCATATTCCTAAAAACTCAAAATGAAAGAAGATATTCAAGTTTAAAGTTTCACCTTATCACATTCGCTGATTTTGAAATTAAAATATATTTTCTGATTTAAAATTTTGTGAAAAGTGACCAATGATTTTTAGACTCATAAAAATATGTAGAAATTATCGGTGAATCTTAGTAGGTGGTTTCTATTTCCGCTGCTCGTAGATGCGCGTTTATCGGTTTCAAGAGAAACACTCTGTATATGTATATACTCATACACAGGTTGTCCGAAAGTCAACGTATCAACTGAAAACCATGGATTCTTTATTAAACTCTATTTGTCAAGCAACTTTTCCTTTGCCATTTATCATAAAACTGAAAATGAGAACAAATATTCAGGTTTGAAATTCAACTAATAAACGTGCCCCTACGAGGAGTGGGAATAGAAACTACCTAATGAAATTCACCGAAAATTTACAAATTTTTTTTTGAGTCGATAAGTTCATGGCTCCTTTTTGAAAACTTAAGATCAGTAAAGATATTACAGTTTAAAATTTAGCTCATCGCATGATTGAAACTTTAAACTTTAATATGTTTTTTGATTTTGAGCTTTGTGAAAAATGGCAAAAGACTTTTCGACTTCGAAAAATATTAAAACAATTCAAGAAAATTTTGGTTCTGAGTTTCTTTCTTCACTTCTCGTAAACCGGTTTTATTCGTTAAATTTTTAACTTGATTATTTTTTTGAATTTTGTGTTAAATGACAAATGGCAATGGAAAAATTGTCTTAGAATTTCATGAGAAATCCATGGTTTTTTAGTTGATACAGTGATTTCCAGACACCCTGTACAAATATTATTTACTAAATATTTGCATCTCATTTTTCCCTGTGTATTTTCCAATGAGGAACTAAATTTATCTGTGACGCTCAATATGGGACTTAAGTATTCACAAGCGTTAAAAGCTCTGTATACCTCTTCTGAATAAATCCTAACAGTAATGTTGTAAGGTTGTGTTCCTTTGAAATATTTTCATGAACATAACTGAAAATCAAAAGATCATGTATGAGATACATTAATGATACTTTGTTCATTCACTTTGTCGTGTATGTATGATTTAGTTTGAATGGTTGGCTTGCGTGGACGAGTAAACTTTTTCGACTTTCCTCTTGACTTGCGTTATTTGATAATGTACAAAAAAGATCAAGTCCTTCACTTGTTCATTCTTAGCAACACATACAGTAATCCCTCACTTATCGGCACCCCCACTTGTCGGAACCCTCGTCTATCGGAACCTTGTTCCCTCGTTTATCAGGGCTCTTTTCAATACTCGAAGCAGTGGTGGGAGTTCCGATAGACGAGATGTTCACGTTCCGAGGTCCTCCCGATAAGTGGGAGATTAGTGTATATGTACATTACATAGCTACAAAAATTCAATGACCGTCTACTTATTTGTTTATTATCCTGTCCAAATGGATTGATGAGCATTTTGACAAATTATTCAGATCAAATGGGTTGTTATAGTGAATTTCCTAATGATTGTCTATGCGTCTAGCTAAATCGTAAGTCAAAATAAGATGACGAATCGCAAAAAAAATATTGTTGCATCACGCATTCAACACTGTAACAAAAAACATGACAATGATTATTTTAAATTGCCGAAATTTTCAAATTGGTCCTAATGATAATTCTTTTGTCTATGTCATTTTATCATTTTTTTGCTTAACGATCGACTTAACATTTAGAAGGTCATTGGGTCAACCCATTCGATCAAGCTTTTTTCTCAGAATACCCATTTATCCAAATAAATAGGGAATGAGACGAATGATCACTTGCTTTATTTTAGCTTAACAGGAACTCACTTTTATCATATACACTGAATAAGATAGAAGAATATGAAAAAAACTCTTTAATTTTGCAGGATGAATGCAATTTAGATCTTAAAAAAAGTTTGTCGCAATTTATGTGTTATTTACTGTCAATAATTGTATCTTTGAAGTATGTAAACCAAGTATCGAACATTCACTTAATATCAAATGCAATGAATGCATATTTACATAAAGCGTAGTACTGAGATACATTATTGGCAGGCATTTCTATGTCAGGCAAGGAAAACGTCTTGTTATTGAAAAGCATTCGCCATTTGTTAAATTTCCCGTCACATGACAAGCGTCTGTCCTGTTTTCAAAACAAAGCTTTTTATTAATGCAGTATTCTACTCAAGCGGCTGAATTTTGTGTTACTCTTCGGAGAATAATTGACAAAAAACTGCTTGAGATATTCAGATAATTTTTGTTTTTGTTTTGTTTTGTTTTTTTTTTTAAACAAGGAAAGAAAATTACCTTGTTTTTCCACAAAATGAGAGTGACCTTAAAAAAAACTAAAAAAAAAAAAAAAAAAGAAAAATGAACGATGAAATCGGTTCTTCATAGTTTTTAAATTAAAACGATTATTATCATACAGCAAGCGGGTTGCCGGGCCTTTTCGTATATCTTTGAATAGTATGCAATGGTAAATTATTGTCAACTTCACTGAAGCGTATTCCATCGATTGAACTTGGAGAATTTTCTATTCGTCGTTTCGCGTTTCTTTCACAATATAAAGAAAAGTAATCACTTTGTATGATATAATATAAAGATTTCCCGCTGATGACATATCATTACTTTTTGTTCATAACTATAGTGTACTTCTATCACGGATCATAGTTTTATATAACCATTCAGATTCTTATTGTCTGTTCGTAAAAGTAAAGTCTTATTGGTTTTAACCTCTTGCTACACGCAGAATATATTTTGTGTCCTGGAAGAGCGCCAACCATTTTTTAATTTACTGAAGGTTTTTGTAAAAGGGGATTAAGAGAATTTGTGTAAAAAAAGCATGCCATGCTATGCAAGTTGATTACGTTTCTCAGCTAGGTAAAAGCTATAAGAAGAGCTTTGAAGGGAGATGAAAAAAAATTTTTTTTCTGTCTGCAGTTTGTAACTTCGCGGTGCATGACCGCTGTATAAAGGCCGTCGTCTCTCCCTGTTCTAGCTACGCGGCAAGCCTGATAAAGGTACGTTTTTTGGAAGTAAGTTTTAACATAATCAAGAACAAAAAGCAAGTCAAAGGTTCTTATTGTACAAAGTATTATTCAACAAGTATAAAAAGTATAAGCATAGGTTGATCAAATAGCTTATTCAGCAATTTTATGTCAGTGGATAATGTTCAGCACATAAAGGGGTTAGGAGCCGCTCCGTTACGAGCTCTGCTCCAGCCCCGGATTTTTTAAGCTGAATGATAGAGCGACTTAAGTGTGTCATATATCGACTAAGCGTTTTTTTTTTTTTTGTAAGTAGTTATTCATTTGGAAAGGCTCAAAATTCTACTTATTTCGTAATTTTCAGAATCCAGTTGCACACTGCTGGTCCGAACAATCACATCACAAAAAAAAGTTTTGCAACGTATGCAGAAAGCGTCTAGATGACTGCCTCTCCGTACATTGTGAAAGTAAGTGCAACTTATAACTGTAAGTATTTTAATCATTGCAGGCTGTAGTCTGCGAGAGGTGAGGGCGACTACAGTAGCAATATTTACAGAAAAATGTTCGTTAGCAGACGACACCGATTCGTTTTTAC